>CM076570.1:1315320488-1315541962 GCA_034641835.2 Pinus albicaulis
TACCTTATGAAGACCAGTGCTTTATCCATTGGCGCAAAATTTCACCCTTCTTTGATGTTATTTCTGAAAAGTGACAACATGGTTAACATCAATGATACTTCTACCTACCCCACTATCTTTCCTAACATTTTTTCTTCTCTTTGGCGCATTTGAACTAGCAGCCTTTTGACAATGCATATTTTTTTCTTTTTGCAAAATGAACCTATCTATTTCTACTCTTATATCTGTCGGGAGTTCAGATTAAGCTGATGAACTCCTTCATTTCTCTACCTAAAACTAGATCGACTGTCAAGATTAAGCAGTTTGACAGGATTTCATTCTCTAATCTACAACATGAAATTTAAAAATGATCAAATCAGGATTAGGCAGTCTGATTTGTCATGCATTTGCGACATAAAAGACAAGCTGCACACAAATGTTATTTTGCAACAAAAGGAAACTAGACAAGCGGGGCTAAGATGTACAATGTGTTTTTTATCCCTCGCTTCTCTCTTTGGTTTCGTTTTAGGCATGTGGAACCAGAATCTCTCCCTAATCTAAGCTCTGTGATAAGTCAATCTTATACAATGTTGACTATCTTGGCACTCACTAACTTATCAGCAGATAAATTTAAACATGCTCAGCTATGATTAGGCTAGATAGCTGAACAAGACATTGGAGCACTAGTAGCGGCATTTAGACTTGCTCGCTTTCTGAAAGACTATTTTTTGGAACATGGGGCCTTCGTTCTATCTTCACTTGCCCTCTTTTCTGCTTTTTACTGTTTTTGACTTTTCTATTTTTTCAATATTTCAAACAATGGTATGTACAATGACTGAAAGTGTTTCAAACTCAAAAATCTTGGAAATGAAGGAATTTAAGCATCTTATCCTCGTAAGGATCTCCTCTCACCCTTGGCCCACTTAACTCCTGAAAAGAAAAATTTGGGAAATTCTCTCTCTCTAACATAACATAGGGATTCATGCAAGAATCTATAAACAGCCCGGTATCCTCCCTTTGTACCTCTCTGAATATCTGATTTCCACTCCTTTCCCTATCTGAGTCACGAGAGCGAGTTGGAGGAGAAACGCGTCGAGTTAAACCAACACGGCGTTGGCAAGACGTTTATACCACAACGGGCGCCCCTTGGGCGAGCGAGCCGACGGGTGAGTCGGTGGGTCGGCCGGCGCGTTGGGCGTGACCGACGCCACACTTCGTGGGCGAGCAACCAAACGTGGGGGTCGGCTCGGGTCGGCCGAGCGCCCCACACCCCACGACGCGACGTTTCATGGGCGGATGAATAAACGGGCGGGTCGGCTCATGGCAAACGAGCGACCACACTTCACTTGGACGTGCATATATATATGATGGCGTGATGGAGAGTGGAGGCATCAAGCGAAAAGCGAAGATCAATCAACGAACAACATCAAGGGAGTTGCACCACGAGTTGCCAACAACTCGTTTGTGGAAGAAACGGTGAAGGCACGATAGCAAACGGGCGTTGGTCGAGTCGGGTCGAGCTCGTGCACGTCGCACCGCAGTTCTGGTCGGGTCGGGTTGGGCGCAGCTGCACGACGGTCGGGTCGAGTCGGGTCGGTTCTGGGCGCCGAGTAACGGCAGGGGCCCAGCACTAAAAACGTGATTTCGGGAGTGTCGGGTATCGGATTGAGGTGCCGTAAATTGCAGAAGGTGCGTATTCTGAAACACATCCAACCATATGGGTGAGGGATGGATTGGACGCACGGTCAGCTCAGAAAACGCTCTGCATTGATTTGGAGCAACGACTGAGTGACCCGACTGACCAGCACTTGGGCAGTTTTGGGGCAGCACTTCCGAAGGTGAACTTGATGATCGTAAATGGTTGTAAAAGTATGTTGTAAGCTAGTTTGATGATTGGTAAGCCTTAGAGCTTGACCAAAAGGCAAATAGCCTTGCCAAGGAGCAAAAGTGGTTTTTGCGGGATTGGACATTGTAATCATATTTTTATGAAACATAATATCTAGGTGGACTCATTTTAAAAGGGAGTTGCCCCTCCCTTGTATGTATGGGCGTACTTGTGGATTGATATTGATGTTTATGTTTTATTCCGCACATTGAAAGAACATTTGTAATATAACTAACGAATGTTGCTATAGGCGTAGTCTGGGTACTTGAGTATTTAGAAAAAGAAAAAGTATGGCAGTGCCGCACCTGCCTACAAGACGTGGTTGGAAGACACCCGTGGTGTAGGGGCGTGACACATATCAATAGTGGGTAACATGAGTTTCATTAACATTGATACAAATCACGTTATAATTGGATTTGACAAGTGTCAACTTTTTCATTTTATCATGCTTAGGTTGTTGCATGCGTGCATAATAATTTGTTTAGTTTTGTTCTCTCTTACCTCTTCAACGAGAATACTAATCACATTCTACACTCTCGGAAAACTCTCGGGGTGAAAACTCTCGTCCGAGAGTTTTTTAACTTTCAGTCCAAAGTTTCCACGCGCGGTAAATCTAACTCTAGGCGGGTTAAACTAGTTTTAAATTTCTCGGTCGAGAGTTTGAGAAATTTCTCGTCCGAGAGATTATCTCGTCCGAGAGTTTCTAGTCAACGAAAAACACACAGAATTCTGCAGTTTACAGGAACCTGCAACTTTGGAGGGGCAGAACACCTACAAAAAAAAAAAGTTATATGTCGGACAAAGTACCATTAGATTCATCTCTGAATCTAGTTTCTGATGATATGAGATTTGTGGAATTTCATTAAAAAATTCAATTTTTTATTAATTTTTTACTAAACTGTGTCACTGTGGAATTTCATTGTTCGAAAAATTGCACTGAATGAAAATTCAATAACTTTCAAATGAGGACACCAAAAAATTCAAAAAAATCATACTGCACTTCCTCTCCTTGTCTACTTCAAAAGGGTACTCTCATTTTTCTTATTGACGATCACATTGAAAAGAAAATCAAAGGATGATAAAATGTACTGAAACATCACTATTTTTTTGTCTTCGTCCATTTCAAAAAATAATAAAAAATAGTGATTTAATCCTAAAATTACCGAAAAATATTCTGTGCACTAGCGCAATATATGCATATTATGATGCTATGGTTTTTTTCCAAAAAATGAATAACCTTCCCTAAAAAAAGTAAAGGATGATAAAGTGACTATTTATGTTTGCCTGAAAATTTCAAGTATATGCAGTTAGTAAACAAGAAATTTACCCCTCTATATGTCAATATTTTTTTTTAAAACAAATATGGGTATGGAGGTAAGACAATTCTCTACAATTCTTGTTTTTATGTCAAAGCATAGTTTGCAATAAAAATATGAGTTTAGTGGAGTTGAAGTTGAAAATAATAGAAAATTACAATTTTCAACGTCAAAAAAGGGCAAAAAGTGTTTCCCAACTTCACATTTTCATATATATTAGTCATACCATAGAATTTAATCTAGAAAATTGACAAATCTTGTAGTGGAGAGATTTTCATGTTCTCAGCTTATATCTATCAAGAGGGGGGATTAATAGTTAGCTACTAGTTTTGAAGACATATTAAGTGAGCACGAGTCATAGCCAGAACGAGATCAATCAGCCAAAATCTAGAGCCAGATTCAACTAGAGCCAAAACCATAGTTGTATCCAAAGATAGACTCATGTTCCATGAGCAAGATTCAATTTTTGGCCCTCCTTAAACCACCATTCAAGAAAGGACTGACTACTTCTGCTAGATAATGGTTTCCAGTCAATTCTTTTTGTAAGTTAGGCTAAAATATATTAGATCATAAAAGAAACTTTACATAGGCATTAGGCTGAGATGGAAAGCGGTGCTTAACCAATCCCAACCTTGGTGGTTTTCAAAATAAAGCAAGTATGGGGCTCCCTCCTAGGAGGAAACCAACCCCTTAATAGAGTCATGCAGTCATGTTTTACAAAATGTTCTGTAACACATATAAAACAAAATAGCTATAGTATGTCTTGAGTTGACAAAAAGCATAAAAGAACCGAGAAACTACGCAGTCATGGTGTTCCTTCATCTTCCTTAGTTGCGGGGCCCTCCTCCTCGATGATGCAAGCATATTCACGTGTAATGACCTCCTCCTCATTTGTAGGCTCGTGCGGTGGCTTCAAAGGGGCCACACGGATGATAGGAGAAACAAGGTACTCTGCATCTAAAACTCTGGTCCAGACTCCCTCCGAATCCATGATCCAAACGTCTGTATTCTCCTCCGCTGGCTCATGAACTGGGAGCAGCTTAGTTTTCTTAGGAGGGGGCATCTCAGAGTGCGTGATGGTAGATTTTTTGGGGCCTCTTCTACCCCTAGGCTTCTCCGGAGTTAAGACAATCTCTTCCTAGGTGCAGTCAGGCCTTTGAGTAGCCTCCCTTTCGTGGCTACCTAAAGAGGAAACTTCAATGGATTCCAGATGCTAGTCTTGGCCATAGTGATAGCGCCCCGAGAATGCACCTCTATGGCTGCCCCTGATGGGATTTTGATGTTTTCGCGGGGCCATGGAGAGGCTATTGAGCAGAGAGAGGGATTTCGGTCCGAAAGCAGGGAGATGCGCAGCTTGAGTGCAGCAGTAGAGGTGCACAACAGGGGGGCGCGCAGAGGGGGAGCTCACCGTAGATAGCGTGCAACAGGGAGAGGCATAGGAGGAGGGGCTTTCAACAGGGAGGCGCACAGCCAGGGGACTCACGGCAGGGGGCACGCAGCATGGAGAATCTCAGAGGGAGGGGCATGCAACAAGAGGGTGCGCGACAAAGGGATCACAGCAGGGGGTGCGCAGCAGGGGGAGCGCGAATCAGGGAGGGCAATGGTAGAAGTAGCGACGTGACGGTGAGGAGAATAACCACGATAGCTCTTGAGACCGACTGGAACGGTAATGAGATGGATGAATGAGGAGCAACAGAGCCTTTTGAAGACCTGTGGCACAAGCGCAGATGTAGTGAGTGATCCAGGTGGATATCGGTGGCCACCCACCTATTCCATTTGGACCAGCACCATCAATTCTTGCAGCTTTTCACATTCAGCGCAACTTACTATTTTCAGCAGGTTTTCGGGTCCTCCACTCTCGGAGCCGTTTTGGGGGCTTAATGATCCAAGTGGATATTGGTGGCCATCCACCTATTCCATTTGAACCCCTATCATCAGTTCTTTCAGTTTTCAAGTTGCAGCATAACTTACTATTTTTAGTAGTTTTTTGGGTCCTGAACTTCCGGAGCTGTTTTGAGGCCCTTAACGACGTTTTTTGGGTATCAATTTTACCAACGAATTTGATCATCAAATTTGTCCCAAAAGTTGTAGTCCTCGGATAGATCTTTCTAACGAGCTATTGAGCGCATCAAACGGAGATCAGGTGCCAAAGTTACGCCCCCGGGAAGTTGAACCACCAATTTACCCAAACGGGCGCCCACAGTTTTGGCGCCTCATCTCCTACGGTTAGGTTTTTTGGGCCGTTTGGGATCTTCTGACATTTCTCAATAATAAATAGGCCCTCGCGCCTCATTGTAAAGCAGTTCAGAGGTCTGTAGCCACCACATCTCTTCTCAGAGATAGCTACCAGTACCCTAGCTAGTTTTATTTCCATTGTCTGTAAGCAAATTTCAGTTCTTTGATATTAATGAAATGAAGTGTTATTTCCGCTGCATCTCTGTATTTATGGTTATGTGTTTATTCTGTTGCGTTCCTGCATAAATCCGGATCAGTGGTATTAGAGGGGGTCTGCTCTTTCTTTGTTTTTCTTTACATGTCCCCAACACGGTCAGGGTATAAGGAGTTAGGGCTCGATCTAGTTGAACCCTTGAAAGATCAGCCTCGCAAACCCAGAAGACCTCCCATGGCGGAAGAAAAGAAAGACGAGGGAGCAGGAGATCCTATCAAAATACTACTCGAGGAGGCCCTCGAGAAACAAAGGAACGCGATGATGGACAACTTTGCTCAAATCCTTCAACGACTGCCCACATATGGCGCATCTGCATCCAACAACCACTCTGGAGGTGCCACTCCCTTCAAGGTACAGGTAAACTTTGACATTCCTATATTTGAAGGAAAAATAGATGCAGACGCCGTAGACAGATGGTTAAATTTGCTAGAAGGGTATTTCTCGGTCCATGACTTCTCTGACCGAGAAAATATTATTATTGCACTTCTCAAAGCTGCCCCCCATGTCAAAGACTGGTGGGAAACCTACCGTGAGCAAGAGGGCGAAGGGGAACCCTCTTTGTTCTCCGCCACACCCACTTGGAATTCGTTCCGAGACGGCATCAAGGAACAATATTACCCCGTGGGGAGCTATGAGGACAAATACATCCAATGGACCACGCTGCGGCAACAAAAGGATCAAGATGTGCACGAACTGACGAATCTGTTCCATACCCTACGCACAAAGTTGGGTATTAAAGATTCGGAGAGACATTTGGTGCTCAAATACTGCGGCTGTCTACACAAACACATTCAGGAGGAAATGGAATTCCTCGACATTACATCGCTTGGCACGGCATATCGCTATGCCACCAATATCGAGCAGAAATTTAAGCAGAAGAAGCGAGACTTTGGATCTGCGAATCTGAAAGGTGCCCCCGAACCGAAGAACAAGGGGCAAGGCCAAAGCAATGTGACTGAGAAAAACACCACAAATCCAAAGAAGGATACAGGGAAGTGGTGTGACTTTCATAACAGCCCCACTCACAGCACAAACGAGTGTCGGGCCAAACAGTCTTTGGTGGCCGAACTAAAGGCACCCGAATCAGATGCATTTTCTGATCCTGAGTTAGAACCAGACAAAGGCAATGAAAAAGGGAAGCAGATCATTGATGCGGATCCCAATGCCATTGTTGCCACCACCAAAATCCAGAAGGAGGGTCCAGAGGATCCAGAGGAGGGGGAGCGCCTCTTCCAGTCGCAGATGTGGGTAAAGGGTTCTCTGCTGCAATTTCTCGTCGATAGCGGAAGCAAAAAGAACCTCATTTCAGCAGAGGTCATGAAGTGGCTCGGCCTACCGACCATAGCACACCCACAGTCGTATACCATCAGGTGGCTCCACCCAGGGAGAGATCTCAACATCCGCCAGCAGTGCCACCTTCCATACAGTATCAAGCCATTCACGGATGAGGTATTGTGTGATGTTGCTCCTCTTGATGTAGCTGATGTATTATTGGGCCAACCATACTTGTGGAGGCGACATGTTGTGTATGAGTTTAGGCCTCGTGCTGTTATTATTACTTTGGGAAATAACTTGTACAGGATACCAGAGGTAGTACCGCCTCCTGTCATCTCTTTGACTACTGCAAAACAACGTAGTAAGATTGTTTCCCAAACCAGGAAATTCATTTTCCTTACGACTCACTCACAGGGAAAGAAGAATATTGTGGCCACAACCTCAAAACGGGGCTCCCTTGCATGACTGCAGTAGATGGACAAAGTTATGGAGGAATACGATGACAATTTCTCCTCACTCATAAAGGTTCCTCTACACTGTTAGGACAAGCACTCCATTGATTTGACTCCCAACGCACCACCGCCTGATGTTGCCATACATCCTGCAACTACACATACAGAATCCAAACATGTACTGTCTAAGGCTGATAAAGAAACCAAATTTACTAAACGCATCCAGCATGTCCACTCGCAGGTCCATGACATCTTCAATACATCTAATACTCAGTTCAACAGAATTTGCCTCATCTCATGGAGGATCTCAACGCAATGGGGACCATTGCTTCCTAAGGAGGGAGGAATGATCCAGGTGGATATCAGTGGCCACCCACCTATTCCATTTGGACAAGCACCATCAATTCTTGCAGCTTTTCACATTCAGCACAACTTACTATTTTTAGCAGGTTTTCGGGTCCTCCACTCTCGGAGCCGTTTTGGGGGCTTAATGATCTAGGTGGATATTGGTGGCCACCCACCTATTCCATTTGAACCCCCATCATTAGTTCTTTCAGTTTTCAAGTTGCAGCATAACTTACTATTTTTAGCAGTTTTTCGGGTCCTGAACTTCCAGAGCCGTTTTGAGGCCCTAAACGACGTTTTTTGGGTATTGTTTTACCAACGAATTTGATAATCAAATTCGTCCCGAAAGTTTTAGTCCTCGGATAGATCTTTCTAACAAGCTATTGAGCGCATCAAACGGAGATCGGGTGCCAAAGTTACGCCCCTGGGAAGTTGAACCACCAATTTACCCAAACGGGCGCCCACAGTTTTGGCGCCTCATCTCCTACGGTTAGGTTTTTGGACGTTTCGGATTCTACATTGTTTCTCAATAATAAATAGGCCCTCGAGCCTCATTGTAACACAGTTCAGAGACCTGTAGCCGCCACATCTCTTCTCAGAGATAGCTACCAGTGCCCTAGCTAGTTTGATTTCCATTCTGTCTGTAAGCAAATTTCAGTTCTTTGATATTAATGAAATAAAGTGTTATTTCCGTTGCATCTCTGTATTTATGGTTATGTGTTTATTCTGTTGCATTCCTGCATAAATCCGGATTAGTGAGGGATTGTGGCACAAGCACAGATGCAGTAAGGGTCGGTCCAAGCGTGACTACATGTGATACGAAGTATGGCAAGAGGTTAGGTGTGAAAAAGCACAATTATGAATGATTGACGAATTGAGTTTCCGCATCATGTTAGAGTTGGCATTGCAGGACAACTTCAGCATGAGCATGGGAGGATTTGTCCTCGCATGATTTGAACGTGTCACCCGCATCCGAGAAACAGTTTGCAGTCATTATCAAACCACGGTTTCATCATTTTGTTGCCATCTTTAAATTATAATTAAATAGCACTTCCATCTCACATAAGACACCATATTTTATACATATTCATAATTATACCGGTAACTACTTTAAGAAAAGTTCTAGAGTTGGTGGTCTTCCTTAAACCAACATTAGTGGACTAACTTTTCGCGTGTTTTCCAAAAAAAAAATCGCTAATTTGAATTTTTCCTAAAATTGATTTGCCTAAATTTTAGAGTCAACAAATATTTTCCGTAAAATTGCCAAAATTTTGTAGACATTGTATATAAAGTCATTACAAATTTGATTATTTTTACAAAGATATCCCTAAACATTTTATAGTCTGCATATAAAATACTAGTAAGATTCACCATTGCTTTTAAACTTTCATATAAATTTCCATCCTTAAAATTTTCCATGGGCCACAACAACAACTTGGAGGAAGTTCTTTCATATAACCAGCCTAGATCCATCTAACTCTGGATCTATCATGCGCCGAGAGGGATCAAATCTCTCGAGGTGCAAACCTTTCCTCAAGTTTTGCACTAAAAAAATATTAAAAATATCCCCCTCCATCTATTCTTTTTTGTTTCTCTATCTCACCCCCCTAAACACACGCACTCTTGTACTCCATATATATCAATCTCTTTTTCAATCACCCCCTCTCTCCATCTCTCTCTTCTTCCCTCTCTTCACCTTCCATCTATATCTCTATCTTCCCCTTCTTTCCCCTCTCCCAATAATATCTCTATTTCCTCCTTTTATCCTCTCTCCCTCTCTCTGCATCTCTCTCTCTCTCTCTCTCTCTCTCTCTCTCAAGAAACCAACATCTGTGAAATCAATGCATTTACTCAAACAAATCAAATAGGACAGAAATAGCAATATGTCGATAATGCATTTAGTGTAATTGTAATAATCAAATAGGATTAGAAATCATCTACATTGAAACCAATTCATCTAGTGAAAGTAATCAAATATAATTATAAATCGACATCTAAATTGAAATCAACAAATTCAGTGCAAGCAATCAAATTGTATTAGAAATCACCACCTACACTGAAATCAATGCATCTAGTACAAGTAATCAAATATCATTAGAAATAAATATCTACACTAAAATTGATGCATATAGTGCAAATAATCAAATAGGATTATAAATCACCATCTCCACTTATATCAATCCATCTAGTGTGAGAAATATTCTTCCCTCTCTCCACCCTCCATCCATATCTATGTCCCCCTCCATCTCTTCTTTTCTGTCTCTCTATCTCACCCCCCTAAACACACACACTCTTGCAATCCATATATATCAATCTCTTTGTCAATCCCCTCCTCTCCCCATCTCTCTCTTCTTCCCTCTCTTCACCTTCCATCTATATCTCTATCTTCCCCCTCTCTCCCTCTCTCTCCATCTTCCTTACCACTCACTCACTCTCTCTCTCTCCACCTTTCTCTCTCTATTTCTTTCTTCTTACCTCTCTCCCCCTCCCCCTCCAAGTCCATCTCTCTTTCCCTCCCTCTCTCCACTCTCTCACATCCTCTCTCTTCCTTCCTCTCTTTCCCTTTTTCTCCCACCTCTCTCTCTCTCTTCACCCACCAACTATGTTACTATATCCCTCCCTCTCTCCTTATATCTCCTTCTCCCCCTTATCTCCATCTCTCCTTATTTGTATCTTTATCTCAGCCCCAAACATACATGCTCTCTCTCTGTCTCTCCCTTGTCACTCCTTCTCTCTCTCCACTTCTCACTCTCTATATTTCTTATTTCCTACATCTCTCCCCCTCCAACTCCATCTCTCTTATTGATCCCTCTCTCCTCCTCTCTCTCAAGTCCTCTCTCTCGTCCTTCCTCTCTCTCTCTCTCCCCTAAATCCCTCTCTCTTCCCTGATCTCTCTCTCTCTCTCTCTCTCCAATACTCTCTCTTCCCCCATCACTCTCCTCCTCTCTCTCATCCTCCTCTCTCTCCCTTTCTCTCCCACCTCTCTCTCTCTCTTTTCCCTCCAACTCTCTCTCTTCTCCCATATCTCTCTCTCTCTCTACTCCTCTCTCTTCCCCCATCCCTTTCTTTCTCTCTCTCTCTCTCTCTAATCCCTCTCTACCTCTTCCCATCCCTTTCTTTCTCTCTCTCTTTCCACCCTCTCTCTCCAACTACATTATTATATCCCTCTCTATGCTTCTCACTTCTTCTCTCCCCCATTCTTTCCATACATTTTACTTTGTCTCTTTATCTCACCCCTAAACATACACACACACTCTCTCTCTCTATCCCTCCCTTATAACTCTCTCTCTCTATTTCTTCTTAGTTATGTAAACTAATGAACCTAAATATTCGTAAATATAAAGCAGATTATGGAGTAAATATGAAAAGAGGTTTTATTTACTTACCATACCTCTAGTTTATTTATATTTTTATTTATTTACCATACCCTTTTTCTTTACTATGGTATTTGGCCCATGGGCTTGTTATATAATTAGATTTTTATTTATAATCCTATTTGATATATTGTTATTTATTTACCTTACCTCTTTATGCCTCTTTTATATTTATTTATTTACCATACCTCTTTATATCTATTTTATATTTATTTATTTATTTATATACTTATTTATACCTCTTTTATATTTATTATTTACCTGGTATTGGCCCATCGTATCAATATTAATTTGTCCTATGGTATTCGTCCCATAGGCTTCATCTAAATAAAACCTCTTTTTAAAGTTTTTTTAAATATAAAAAGGTTTATGGAATAAATATAAAAAGAATTTTTATTTATTTACCATACATCTAGTTTATATTTTTTTTATTTATTTACCATAACTCTAGAGTAAGTATAAATTCATTTTACAAATATTTAATTAAAAGAAATGTTAAAAGATTTTGTATTTTGATTGTTTGTATTGAATTAACTCTTTTCTTTTGATTTAGAAAATGGTATTGACTTTAGTAAAGAGTAAAGATGTTTAAAATTTTACTTAATTTGGAAATTCAATGTGGTATTTTTTTTTGCTAAAAGTAAATTTATGATCCATTCAAATTCATGTATATAATTTACAATCCATTCAAATTATATAAATAATACATAATTGTATTAGAAATTGATATATGTTCTAGCACAATGCGATTTTTATTTTTTATTTAAAACTTAAATGACATTTTGTATGAGACATTTGTTTGTCGGGGTCATATTGGTACGTAGATGTGCCTCTCAAGGCATAACCATTTTTGAATCCATCTAACTCTAGATCTATCTTGTGAGAGGATCCATCTCACCAGGTGCAAACCTTTCCCTCAGGATTTTACCCCAAAATAACAAAAATCCCCCTCCATCTATTCTTTTTGTCTCTCTATCTCACCCCGCACACGCACTTGTACCTACATCAATTTCTTTTCAATCACCCTCTCCACCTCTCTTCCCTCTCTTCACTTTCCATCTATATCTCTATCTTCCCCTTCTCTCCCTCTTCCCTGCTAATATCTCTCTTTCCTCCTTATGTCCTCTCTCCCTCTCTCTCCATCTTCTCTCTCTCTCTCTCTCTCTCAAGAAACCAACATCTACACCGAAATCAATGCATTTACCAAATAAATCAAATAGGACTAGAATCAAACAATACTCATACCTAAAATCAATGCATTTAGTGTGTTAATCTTTAATCAAATAGGATTAGGAACCATCTACATTGAAATCAATGCATCTAGTGCAAGTAATAAAATATAATTATAACTCAACATCTACATTGAAATCAACCCATCCAGTGCAATCAATCAAATAGTATTAGAAATCACCACCTACACTAAAATCAATGCATCTATTGCAAGTAATCAAATATCATTAGAAAAAAATATCTACACTAAAATAGATGAATCTAGTGCAAACAATAAAATAGGATTAGAAATCACCATCTCCACTTAAATCAATCCATCTAGTGCAATAAACATTCTTCCCTCTCTCCACCATCCATCCATATCTATATCCCCCTCCATCTCTTATTTTTTGTCTCTCTATCTCACCCCCCTAAACACACATGCTCTCGCACTCCATATCTATCAATCTCTTTGTCACTCCCTCCCTCTCCCCATCTCTCTCTTCTTCCCTCTCTTCACCTTCCATCTATATCTCTATCTTCCCCTTCTCTCCCTCTCTCTCTCCATCTTCCTTATCACTCACTCTCTCTCTCACCTTTCTCTCTCTCTCTATTTCTTTCTTCTACCTCTCCCCCTCCCCCTCCATGTCCATCTCTCTTTCCCTCCCTCTCTCCACTCTCTCACATCCTCTCTCTTCCTTCATCTCTTTCCCTTTCTCTCCCATCTCTCTCTCTCTTCACCCACCAACTATGTTACTATATCCCTCCCTCTCTCCTTATATCTCCTTCTCCCCCCTTATCTCCATCTCTCCTTATTTGTCCCTTTATCTCAGCCCCAAACATACACGCTCTCTTTCTGTCTCTCCCTTGTCACTCCTTCTCTCTCTCCACTTCTCACTCTATATATTTCTTATTTCCTACATCTCTCCCCCTCCAACTCCATCTCTCTTATCGATCCCTCTCTCCTCCTCTCTCTCAAGTCCTCTCTCTCGTCCTTCCTCTCTCTCTCTCCCCTAAATCCCTTTCTCCTCGCCGATCTCTCTCTCTCTCTCTCTCCAATACTCTCTCTTCCCCCATCACTCTCCTCCTCTCTCTCTGTTTCTCTCCCACCTCTCTCTCTCTCTTTCCCTACAATCCTCTCTCTTCCCCCATCTCTCTCTCTCTCTCTCTCTAATCCTCTCTCTTCCCCCATCCCTTTCTTTCTCTCTCTCTCTCTCTCTCTAATCCTCTCTCTTCCCCCATCCCTTTCTTTCTCTCTCTCTTTCCACCCCTCTCTCTCTCCAACTACATTATTATATCCCTCTCTCTCTCCTTCTCACTTCTTCTCTCCCCCATTCTTTCCATACATCTTACTTTGTCTCTTTATCTCACCCCTAAACATACACACTCTCTCTCCATCTCTCCCTTATCACTCTCTCTCTCTATTTCTTCTTAGTTATGTAAACTAATGAACATAAATATTCGTAAATATAAAGCAGATTATGGAGTAAATATGAAAAGAGGTTTTATTTACTTACTATACCTCTAGTTTATTTATATTTTTATTTATTTACCATACCCCTTTTCTTTACTATGGTATTTGGCCCATAGGCTTGTTATATAATTAGATTTTTATTTATAATCCTATTTGATATATTGTTATTTATTTACCTTACCTCTTTATGCCTCTTTATATTTATTTATTTACCATACCTCTTTATATCTATTTTATATTTATTTATTTATTTATCATACTTGTTTATACCTCTTTTATATTTATTTATTTACCCATGGTATTTGGCCCATGGTATCAATATTACTTTGTCCCATGGTATTCGTCCCATAGGCTTCATCTAAATAAAACCTCTTTTTAAAGTTTTTTTAAATATAAAAAGGTTTATGGAATAAATATAAAAAGAATTTTTATTTATTTGCCATACATATAGTTTATATATATATATATTTTATTTATTTACCATAGCTCTGGAGTAAGTATAAATTCATTTTACAAATATTCAATTAAAAGAAATATTAAAAGATTTTGGATTTTGATTGTTTGTGTTGAATTAACTCTTTTCCTTTGATTTAGGAAATGGTATTGACTTTAGTAAAAAGTAAAGATGTTTAAAATTTTGCTTAATTTAGAAATTCAATGTGGTAATTTTTTTTGTTAAAGGTAAATTTATGATCCATTCAAATTCACGTATATAATTTTCTATCCATTCAAATTATATAAATAATACATAATTGTATTAGAAATTGATATATGTTCTAGCACAATACGATTTTTATTTTTTATTTTTATTTTTTAATTTAAAACTTAAGCCGACATTTTGTATGAGGACGTGACACACCTGACATCGGGGTCATATTGGGCTGTAGATGCGCCTCTCGGCGCAAACATCGGGGTCATATTGGGCTGTAGATGTGCCTCTTTTTTTTTGTTGGCTTAAATATATTTACTTGTGTATGATTTTATATTGAGAGCTTTATTTTCATAATTGATAATTAAAAAGTGGATAATAGAAATTTAACCTTTGAGAAATATTTAAGAATTTTTTTTTATTTTAACCTTTGAGAAATATTTAAGAATTATCTTTTATACTTAATCAAAGGAAAATTCATGAAATTTATTATAGATATAATTATATTTTTTTTTGTTTCCAAATTTAATTATAAAATATTATAAAATAAAATTATAATTATATATAGCATATTTTGAATATAAAATGAATTATAGTTTTTTTAATATGCAATCATGATACTATAGTGTAAGAAAATCTATTTAAAACTCTGCATAGTAAAATAAGAATGGATCTCTATATAAATATAAAAAGCAATTATTCCACATCTCAAAAAATATAAAAGCAATTATTGCAAGTCTCAACTTATATTTTAATCTTTTTCAATATCTAAATAGTTGAAACCAAGATGTTGCAGAGATTTTTGTAAATCTATATCATAGCTATCAAACTTCAACGTTCTAGGTGCCCTAAATTTTTTTTATAATAGTAAATCCATTTCCACCATTAAAAAAACATGATTCAAACACTATTATTACAATATTTCTTAAAAATAAAAAAATTACCCAAACCACTTTGGACCTTCCAGACAATTTCTCCTCCATATACAACTCCGATTAAACTCTGAGTCAAAAGCATCCGTATTTTTAGGTGCGGGCCCATTGAATTCCTGAAAACCTGAAAGGTTTCATTAAACATTGTATACAAATTAAATGTGTTTTGTTAAAGGCCGTAGTTTTAAAAACTCATAGCATAATCTAGAAATTTAAGTAAGATTATGAAAAAATTCCGTAAATATTTTTGGAAATTTGAGTTAAAGTTGTTAAATTTTACTATTTTGGATGTTTTAAGCATTTTTTTATGGTGTTGAATCAATTTTCACCATCAAAAATACAATCCAAACATTACAACTACCTGATTTTTTGAAAGAAAAAAAAATCCACAAAAATTATTGTCTAAGCTATTCTATTAAGTCTGTAAACAATTCCTTTTAAAAGCACATTTTAAAAACACAAATACACTTATTCTTTAGATATAAAATAAATAAAATTTATTTTATTAATACGATTTAAATGAGATAAAATTTAAATAGGCGTTGTTTAACTATGTCACTATTGAGCACTTTAGACAATTCCTCCCGGTAGACAACTCCATTGATTTCTCGATGCAATTCCTGCTCCGTGGACAACTCCATTGATTTATTTTTTAATATCAAAATCGTCAAAACAAACATTGCATATTCCAAATCTGCTGCACCGGTCCGTACTTGGAAAGTTTATGAAGATTGGATTAACTCCGAGTCAAAAGCATCCGTATTTTTAGGTGCGGGCCCATTGAATTCCTGAAAACCTGAAAGGTTTCATTAAACGTTGTATACAAATTAAATGCTTTTTTGTTAAAGGTTGTAGTTTAAAAAACTTGTAGCATAATCTAGAAATTTAAGTAAGATTATGAAAAATTTTAGTAAAGATTTTTGGAAATTTGGGTTAAAGTTGTTAAATTTCACTATTTTGAATGCTTTAAGCATTTTTTTTTATGGTGTTGAATCCATTTTCACCATCAAAAATACAATCCAAACATTCCAACTACCTGAATTTTTGAAAGAAAAAAAACCCACAAAAATTATTGTCTAAGCTATTCTATCGAGTCTTTAAACAACTCCTTTTAAAAGCACATTTTAAAAGCACAAGTACACTTACTCTTTAGATATAAAATAAATTTTATTTATTTTATTAATACAATTTAAATTAGATAAAATTTAAATAGGCTTTGTTTAACTATGTCACTATTTAGCACTTTAGAATAGTTTAAAGAGGCCATAATTTTGTCTAAAAATTAATGGAAATTTAAGGTTTTGATAAAATTTAGTTGAAACTTTTGAAAATTTGGGTTATTCTTGTCGAGCTTCAAGATTTTGGGTGCTATACTGGTTCTTGAGCGTGCTGAATACATTTCTACCATCAATCACCTCACTGGTTCTTGATGGCCCTGAATACATTTCCACCATCAACCAAAAAAGTAATTCAAACACTCTAACAGTTAATTTTTTTGAAAATTTTCTAACGAAATTCAAAAAATAAATCTGTTATTCGAACAAAATTGTGGTCTCAATAAACCAACCCCCTTAATTATGATATGTGAAGTGGCTGTCCATTTCCTATGCACTTAGACATGTATTCAAATAGTATGCTTATTAAATAGCTTTCACATGGACTACAGAGTTATACAGACTACGCAGTGCAAGATAAGATATGCTTTCTAAAGAGCTTTGACATGGACAGTAGAGGTAGAGTACGGAGTGCAACCAAATGATAATTTCGGTTTCGAAAAACTAAATAATTTTACGTGTCAATGAAGATAACGTTTATTTATTTATTTTTCAGGTTTGCTATTTCTTTTATGCAGATCTGAGTGGTAATCCTTTTTGGTTTGGGTTGGAAGTTTCAGGTAGCAGCATCCCGTGATTAAGTTACATGTGTGTGATTAAGTGAAACATATGTGGGATATTTATCATTTTGTGTACATCCATAATTTCTAAGTAGCTTTGCAACTATATTTTGTGTACGTCCATAATTTGAGGCTATAATTTTGTCTGAAAAATAATGGAAATTTAAAATTTTGATAAATTTAGTTGAAATTTTTGAAAATTTGGGTTATTCTTGTTAAGTTTCAGGATTTTGGGTGTTATACTAGTTTTTGAGAATGTTGAATGCATTTCCACGGTCAACCAAAAAAATAATTCAAACATTAATTTTTTTAAAAAATTTCTAACAAAATTCAAAAAATAAATCTATTATCCCAACAAAATTGTAATCTCCATAAACAACACCCTTAATTATGATATGTGAAGTGACTGTACATTTCCTATGCACTTAGACATGTATTCAAATAGTATGCTTATTAAACAGCTTTCATATGGACTTCAGATAAGATATGCTTTTTAAAGAGCTTTCACATGGACATTAGAGGTAGAGTACGGAGTGCAACCAAATGATAATATCGGTTTTGAAAAACTAAATTATGTTACGTGTCAATGGGTTCGAAAAACTAAAGTATTTTACGTGTCAATGAAGATAACGTTTATTTATTTATTTTTCAGGTTTGTTATTTCTTTTATGCAGATTTATGAGTGATAATCTTTTTTTGTTTGGGTTGGAAGTTTCAGCGAGCAGCATCTCGTGATTAAGTTGCATGTGTGTGGTTAAGTGAAAGATATGTGGGATATTTATCATTTTGTGTACGTCCATAATTTCTAAGCTCAAGCTTTGCAACTATATAAAGAAATCTGAGTGAGAATGGAAAATCAAGTGGTAATCAAGGATTTTTCCGTGGGCTTTTTGGTAGCCCTGAGCTTAGAAGTTGAAGAGGACATAGTAAGCAATTCTCATGGAATGATCTTTTATCATAACCAAAAACAATGTTGGGAAAAGTTGAGCTTCTTTGAGGGGAGCTGGCCCAACCCGACCGACTTCTTGATTGGAACCCTTGTTTTTTGAAATTTTAACATTATGTGGTTATAGTTAATCCAATTTTGTTACTGTTGGGCCGGTGAACAGTTAGCTTTTTTTGTTTTGTTTATATGAAATTACAGTTGAACTTGCACATATTCGATTTAGAAAGAAAATAATGAACAAAAAATTGTAAGTAAAGAAGAAAGAAAATGGAGTTGTCTTTAGTGCGACTTTTTGGAGTTTTAGATGTCGGAATCCGGTGAAAATTTTAAGCTAAAATCTTGGTTTTTGTTATTTAAACTGGTTTCTTAACTCTATATATGGATTCATCACCCTCGAAAACCCCTATGACACTTCGATTGTGCAAGGTTAGCAATCAAATTTCTCTTTTCAATAAATTCCTGCCGGATTTTAGAGAAATTACACCGGAAAAACCCACCATAAAAACCTTCAAAAAGTCGCACTATAGACTACTCGAAACAAAATTGATAAAAAATATATATATATATATAATAAGTTAAAGAAAATTGATACCTAGTCTTAGTCTTAGTTAAATGACCATCTAATCATACAAATAAGTATTAATAAAACACATATATACATTTTAACTTTCTTTTTAGTGATAATAATGAGATTAAGATGTATGACTTTAGTCTAACTAAAATACAAGTGAAATATATGTTGTTAGATCTAAGACTTTTGTGATCCATAATTAAATAAATGTTTTTTCTGACTAATAAATAGTGTGGATGCATCATTGCCCAGAATTAGCCGTTGAAATAGATGTTTGGAAACTAGTCGTTGAACTTACCAAGGGCAAGAATAAAGAAAATATTAAGAAATAAGGGGGCGAGGGCAAACGAAATAAATAAAGGCAAGGGATGAAGAAAAAAAAAAAAAATCGAGACTGTGAGCAAAGAGGGGTGGGAAATCACATTGAGACTGTAGGAGTCCAACTCTTACTCAATTTCCACCCATCATCCCTATTGAGATTCTTAGAATTTTGTTCAATCTCAATGGCCTCCCTAATCTTACTATGATGGAAGTGATCAACCTTAGCGATGACCTTGGAGTACTCAATGCAAACATGATGACACGATTTTTCCGATGAGCCAATGTGCGGAACCCATTGTGCCTAATGTCTGTTGCATGCTCCTAGATTCTCTACCTAATCGATCGACATGTTTCACCGATATAAGGAGTGCCACATGAACAAAGAACCATGTAAACTTTTTAATTTTTTTTATAATATTTATTAATTTATTAAATAACTAATTAAATTAAAGGCTAGTTTTTAAACGACTAGTTCAAGTTCAAATAGCTAGCTCAACGGCTAGTTTTCAAACAACTACTTTTTTAACCACAGGGCAATGATGCATCCACACTATTTATTCATTAAGATTCATGATTTTTTTCACCTTGTCCTCGATCAACTTGATTAATGACCATCCCACATGTTTCAATAAAAAGATCCACACTATTTATTCATTAAAATTTATGAATTTTTTCACTTTACCCCAAAAATAAACCACATTAGTTGGTTTAAAACGTTGACCCAATCTTAATAATATGATTAATCCAAAAAAACATTTATCTGAAATACATATTATTTTCAGTAATTCCAAACTAACCAATGACTATCGACTCGATCAACTTGATTAATGACGATCCCACGTGTTTCAATAGAAAGATACATACCTTCCTTTTATCTCATTCAGTGAATCCTATTCATACAAGGCATAGCTACAAAAATGTAATATAGGTTGATAAGACATGTAATCTATTACGTCGGAAGAATGATGGTTTCGAGTTATGGGCGTCTAACTAAAGTAAATAATAGCTACTAAGGTATAGGTTAGGTTGATGAGGGCACTGATGGATTACGTCATAAGAATGATGGTGTCGAGTTATGGGCGTCTAAATTACAAGAGTGGGAACTCGGGAGAAAGGACGGGAAATGGCTCAGCTACTTACTATGGCTTCACTGTACATGTGGCAGTGACTATTGTTTTAGTTATAATTTACCTGATTTAAACCATTTTACCTATCATTGTTGTTTCAAAATTGTTGCTATGAATCAACTCGATTGATGCATTTATAATCAGCAGTATTAATTTATTAACTTAATTGTTTAGATTTGAAAAAAAATGTAAATTTACTGATTCCATTTATTGCGTTGAGAGGAGAGGCTCATTCTACAGCTCACTATACCCCAAATGTATAAGTATGTCGGAAGTCAAAAAAAAAAACTATTTTTTAAATAAAATATGAATAATGTCGGCTTTAAAAATAACTTACATAACCATATAAATAAACAATTAAAAATAAATTTAAAATATGAAGAGTTTTACGAACACTCAAAAAAGAGATATAGTAAATAAATAAAAATATAAATAAATTAAAGGTATGGTAAATAATTATAAATATAAATAAACTAGAGGTATGGTAAATAAATAAAAATTATTTTATATTTACTTCGTAAAGCTCTTTATATTTACAAAAACTTAAAAAGAAGTTTTATTTAGGTGAAACGGCCAAATACCATGAGACAAATTATTATTAATACCATGGACCGAATACCATGGGCCAAATACCATATTTATAAAAGAGGTATAAAAAGGTAAGGTAAATAAATAAAAATATATCAAATATGAATAGAAATCTGGATCTAATTATATTTGAATCTTAAGGACCAAATACCATGGACCAAATTAATAATAATACAATGAAAAAAACATTATTAACCCTAACATTAATATTAAAATGTTAATATTATTATTGTTATTATTATTACTAAATATAATATTGATATTAATATACTATAATATAAAAATTATTAAATCTAATAAATTTATATTAATACAATATTAAATTTGTTATATATATATATATACTCTAGATATATATGGGAGGGAAGAACAAAGACATATGATAGAGGTGGAGAAATAGAGGGAGTGAGAAGGGAGAGATTGAGATAAATTGAAAGAGAAGGGAGAGGAGGAATGAAGAGAAAGAGAGAGGGAGAGGAGTGAGAGAGGTAGAGAAGCGTAAGAGAGGGAGAGGGAGACATAAATATGGAGGTGGGAGAGAAAGAGGAGAGAGAGAGGTAGAAGGAGAAAGGATTGGAGGGGGGAGAGAGAGAGGGAGAGGGAGAGAGACAGGGGAAGAGAGAGGGAGGTAGGAGAGAAAGGGAGAGAGACGAAGGATGAGAGGAGGATAGAGGGAGGGATAGAGAGACGAAGTTGGAGGGGGAGAGAAGAAGAAAAACATAGAGAGTGAGAAGTGGAGAGAGAGGGAGTGACAAGGGAGAGATGGAGAGAGAGTATGTATTTTTAGGGTTGAGATAAAGATACATAGGAGTGATAGAGACAAGGGGAGGAGAAAGAGAGAGAATAATAAAGGGAGGGATATAGTAACATAGTTGGAGAGAGAGATAGAGTGATGGGGGAAGAGAGAGGATTTGAGAGCATAGAGAAGGGGGGTGAAGATAGAGGGAGGGAGGTGATAAAGGGAGAGAGAGGAAGAGAGTGATGGGGGAATATAGAGTATTGTAGGGGGGAGAGAGAGAGAGAGAGTGATTGGGAAAGAGAGAGGGAGGTAGGAGAGAAAGGGAGAGAGAGGCAGGAAAAGAGAGAGGACTTGAGAGATAGGAGGAGAGAGGGAGGGATAGAGAGATGGAGTTGAATTGGGAGAGACAAAGGGATAGAGATATGGAGTTGGAGGGGGGGGAGAGGGATCGGTAGAGAGATACAGTTGGATGGAGAGAGAAGGAGGGAAGAAGAAAGACATAGAGAGAAACAAGTGGAGAGAGTGAGGGAGTGACAAGGGAGAGATGGAGAGAGAGTGTGTATGTTTGGGGTGAGATAAAAAGAAAAAGAAGAAGAGATTGAGAGAATGGGGGAGAGAATGGGAGAGAGGAATATACTGACAAAGTTAGAAGATGAAGAGAGAGAGAGAGAGAGAGAGAGAGAGAGATATGGGAGAGAAAGGAAGAGAAAGAGTAGAGAAAGGTAGGGAAAAAGAGATGGAGATGCAGGGGACGAGAGAGGGAGGTAAGAAGAAATACATAGAGAGTAAAATTTGGAGAGAGAGAGAGAGAGAGAGAGAGAAGGAGTGATAAGGAATATGGAGGGAGAACGAGAGGGGATAGCAAGAGGGAAGAGAGATAGAAGCAGTGGAGAGGGAGGGAAGGGGAAGAGAGAGAGAGAGAGGGAATGAGAGGAAGAAGGAGTGATAGATAGATAGACTGGAGAAAGATAGTGTATATTTTGGGGTTGATTTAGAGAGACAAAGGCAGATAGAGATATAGATAGAAGGTGAAGAGAAAGAAGAGATAAATGGACACAGGGAGAGAGGGACAAGGAGATTGATAAATATGGAGTGAGTGTCTGTATGTTTTTGGGGGTGAGATAAAGAGACAAAGAAGGAAATATGGAGGGACATATATATATATATATATATATATATATATATATATATGGAGGGGGGTAGAGAGAAGAATATTTCTTACAATAGATGCATTGATTTCAGTGTAGATGGTGATTTCTATTCCTATTTGATTGCTTACACTAGATGCATTTATTTTAATGTAGATTTTTATTTCTAATGATATTTTATTATTTGCACTAGATGCATTGATTTCAATGTAGATGATATATAATTCTATTTTATTGCTTGCACTAAATGCATTGATTTTAGTGTAGATGGTGATTTCTAATCCTATTTTATCACTTGCAGTAGATGCATTAATTTCAATGTAGATGTTGATTTATAATTATATTTGGTTGCTTACACTATAGGCATTTATTTCAATATAAATGATTTCTAATCCTATTTTATTGCTTGCACTAAATGCATTGGTTTTAGTGTAGATGGTGATTTCTAATCCTATTTGATTGCTTGCACTAGATGCATTGATTTTAGTGCATATGTTGGTTTCTAATCCTATTTTCTTACTTGCACTAGATGCATTGATTTTAGTTTAGATGTTGATTTCAAATCCTATTCGATTACTTGCATTAGATGCATTGATTTCTGTGTAGATGTTGTTTCCTAATCTTATTTTATTTCTTGCATTAGATGTAGTGATTTCAGTGTGTATGTTGATTTCTGATTTGATGTAATTGGATGTATGATGGTACATTAGTTTTAAAGTCATTGCATTAATAGTGTGCATTGATTTCAGTGTAAGCACAAAAAATTACTGACAATGTAGAAATTTTTTTGTGTTATAATAATTAAACGTAATAATATTGGAGAGCAAAAGAGACAAGGTATGATGTTTACTACAATAGCGCAAGCTAAATATTTAAATGGTTTATGATTTATGATTTCTACTATATTTTTCCTATAATCTATATGGAAATATCACAAAACTAACAAAGGTGACAATAAAAATAGTAGAAAAAAATAGTTTGAGATTGATCACAATGAAGGCTATTTTTAATTGATTACATTCTTATTATTTACATTTTCTATCATTCAATGTTATTACTTATTACTCGATAATCTCAAACATATTTAGCATATTAAAATGGTTATATTAATATTAGATGTATTTACATATTATTGATAAAATTAATCATATGTTCTTCATATTATCGATAAATTTTTCTTGACCGCACACGATTGAAACCAACCTAGATCCATCTTAACTACGGATCTATCAAGCGTCAAGAGAGATCAAATCTCTCGAAGTGCAAACTTTTCTTCAAGTTTTACACTCAAAAAAGAGATTTACACTTTTAGAGATTTAATCCCTCTTGACAATTGATAAATTCATAATTAAAATGAATAATATTTTTTAACCTACATTATCATATTACCTTTCAAATATTTTATTTACAATCGAATACGCTATGAAAACGAAAAACGATTCGTAGAATGTTAAAGTCAAGGGCTGGACAAGATGCTCCGCCGTGGATGTAACGCTAAATCCGACAAAATGTCTCGTCAACTTCAATCGTTTTTCCACGGCCAGTGCATTCTGCAACTTGTATGAAAAGACTATACGTTCACTGATTAAAAGTCGAACCATTGCCATCCATATGGATTGCAAGTTGGATACAATGAAAAGTATTCTTGATCATGATGACCAATTACATCGGCTAGTTAAATAATCGATTTATAAATTATACCATGTTGGCAAGAAACATCTCATTGTAATTATAATTGTAAAATATAAAAATCAAAATCAAAAGGTATAATCCAACTATAGAATAGTGGGTCTTTAGCCATAATCGAGTTACTTATAAAAGAGGGATCTCAAGTTGTTACCCATGACCCAATTAAACAAGGGGTGGTAGGGTCTTTAGCTATTATCCACTTAACTTATAAAATAGGGATCTCAAGTTGGTTAGCCATTAACAAATTAAACATGGGTGGTAGCGTTTTTGTTTGTATTTAAATTAGAAGTTATGTTATGATAAAAATTTCATAAAAATTTATACTTTTATTAATTAATGCTAAATTAATAGTGGCTAATAGGTAAATCAAATTTTATAGAGAAGAATTAATAAATTGATATTAAAGTTGATAAATTAATGGCTTATCACAATTTTGGTGGTTAGTAACTATTAGTAAGTCTACTAATTTACAATTTTAATAATGGGAATTGTGATAGAAAGTATTTGATGGTAACTATGTTATGCATGTGAGTTTGAGATAGTTTAAAGGATTTTATTTTTGGATAGTTTTCTTATTTATGAATAACAAATCACACACAAATATCTAAAAATCATGGATGAATATTGCAACCATATCCATAAATTATGACAAAAAATATGTGATTCAAATAGTATAATAAAATGTTAAGTTATGATCCAATTAAATGTTTGAAAAATAGTTTTTTAATTATGTTAAAAATTTATTATTTTTTAAATTTAAAATTAGATTATATATATATATATATATATATATATATATATATATATATATATATATATATATATATATATATATATATTGCATTGGTCAATACTAAACTAATAGTCACCCAATGGGTGTGTTAATGTTGAAGATGCAGAAGCCTTGGTGAGAGCACCCGCCAACCCGTCAGAGGCAATGGGCATTTATGTCTCTGACAACCCAAAGTTTTCGTGCATGCATGGTCTACATTTAGGCTTGTTTATTAATTGTAGTAGTACGGCGATCTCCGGTTGCATTATTGATGGTTTGTATGGAAGTGAGGGTTCACCCTTGACCTCCCAATTTAAGCAATGTCTCTTGCATTGCTTAAAGAATTCCTTTTCGTGGAAGAAAAGGTTTGGAATTGCAGTGGAAAAAGGTAGAAAAAGAATTCTGTGAAGGTGGCAGAGGATATGGCCTTTTTCCCTATGAGAATAGATTAGTGTTTTGACGAGGTTAGCGGATAAGGCGAGCATTGTGGAATACTGCTTTGTGGGCATCAGGTCATGTTCTCTTTTTGTGTAGTTATTTCAGTTTGTCTACTTTTAAATTGTGTCAAATTTGGGTCTACAATCTCAATTTTTTTTTTCTTTGGGTCTAAAAGAATGGCAGTAAGTTAATCTGTAAGGCAAGGGTCTCTTATTTTCTGCATGTGGTCTTGGTTTTTAAGTTACTAGTTAGTGTCTATTCTTTGGGTCTTTGGGTCTTTGGCTTAAGGTCTGTTTGGTTGGTCGTGGGCTATGTTGTAAGGCGAGGGGGCCTTAATTTTATGTATGTGTATTGGGGCTTAAAGATTTCAGTGTTTTCCTATTTCGGGTAGAAGGTTTCTCATCAAGTTTGTGGAATCTACAGGTTGTTATGAAAGTCTGCAAATATTTTAATTTAGGGTTTTGTGTCAAGGGGTTGTACATGTCATGTTAGCACCTGGGTGGGTTTATGCAATATTTTGTCTGATTTTAGTGGTTGTGCGATCCTTTTCCCATTTTGAGGTAGTTTTTCCTACTTCCTCTCTTGATAGGGTCTACGTTGAGTCACACATTTATGTCATAATTTATTTGGATGATCGTGTAGGCTGGCGTCATGGTCCTGTACCTAGAAAGTATGATTCTTTCACTTGTTTCTTAACATGAAGGATAATTTATAGTAGCTTATTGAGGTGCGCTCCTAAGGTGTTAGCCATGTCGCCAAGGTAGAAAATGATATGCAGACAAGGGGGAGGTGGCAGTGCTCCTGATAGTTAGAAAGGAGCTAGAATCTTTGCCACTACTACCTATTTAAATGTGGTTCCACTAGAGACCAAGAAATACATCCATAAGTTGGTGACTCAGGTATGGATTGAACATTAATCTCATTTAGATTCAGAGATTATGGAAGATATGTAGACATGGATTCCTGACCCTAGTCATACCAGGGGTAGGAAGAATCAATACTTAAGTTCGATGGGTTTGCATTGAAAAATGAAGACCCTCTTGGGTCTGGTGTTAAAAGATAAGAAAGTTGAAAGATATAATGTATTTTCTTCCCTTAAAGACATTAAGAGTATGCTCAGGAATCAAAGGTTATTTTGGACAAGTTTTATTCTCGTTTGATGCATATAGAAAAATATATCATCCACGATTCAGATAGTGGAAACTTGATAGATCCCCTAGGTTATAGTGCAAGGGTCCCTCCTACTATACTCTCCTCTAAAAATGACCAATGAGCATGCATGATGGTTTTCAATGGCTAATTTATTGTTTTGTGACATGACAATATGAATTATGGTGTTTTTTCTTTGGCTCGTCGGTACTTTTTTAAGGCATGTGAATATCATTGTTGTGGTCTTGTTATGACTAGTCCAGGTGTAAGTTTGTGGGTGTGTTTACTGCAGGTCTTTTTTGGTTTATCATGGTAGTTATTTTTTGGTTTATTGTGGTTCCTTCCCTAGTGTGCTTTTGATTTGTTGGAAGGCATATTTTGAAAGGAAGCCAAGAGTCTACAATGTCGCTTTGGCATTTTATGTTTTGTATCTGTAATGGTGTCGAATCTGCTATTATATACGAAATTTATGTCTTGTTAGGTCGAGAATGCCATGGAATGTGTGAATATCCAGTTGTCGACCTAGGTGCATAGATTAGTTGAGCTCTTCTCCTCTGGTTTCTCATATTGGCATTAGAGTCTCGTACTTAGACTATAGATGTTGGAAAATAAAAAACGAACTCCGCTGAGAGATTTTTGAAAAAATAATATAAATATGTTTCATGGAATAATATCAAAGCTTCAATTCACCCCAAAGAAAAAAAATTAGTAAACTAATGTCACTAACTTCCACCCATTTCTTATGAATTTGAGAGGTATTCAAATTTTTGCGCAAGAAAAGGACAAGATGCATTGTTGTGTAAAGAATGTTGAATCGGAAAAAATATGATCAACCCAAAAGCATTGGAAAATTTTGGGTTTACATATCTCTTTCGAGCTCAATTATGTTGAAGTTGTATTTAATGCAACTTTTCTGAGTTTCAAGTGGATTTTCTAGCCAGAATCTGGCAGAAAAATTTAAGGTGAAATCTTGATTTGTGTTATTTAAATTGGTTTTTTGACTTCATATATGGATTCAACACCCTGAGAACCCCCTAGGGAACTTTTACTGTGTAAATGTTACCCATCAATTTCAATGAATTTCTGTCAGATTTTAGACAAATAAGATTCGAAAGATAAATCGGAAAACTTTTCAAAAAATCGCATTAAAGGCAACTCCAATTATTTCTTCCTGCAAAAATGAACATTTTATCAAAACCAAAAGATTGTTCACTTTCAAATTTATGATTCGCAATTTGAGCCATGTTTACACCAATATCTTTGATTGGATTTTGTAAATTATATTTTTATTTTTGAAAAAATAAATTATATTTGATATATTTTTTAAAGTCTTGTGGTGGGTTTGGCCTAAATTAAAAATAAAACAAAAATAAAAACCTTATATTTTGGTATATTTAGTCAAAATGGTTTACTACTTTATATTTATAGTGTTAGTACTATCAATATTCTATGAGATTTCAACTTTTAGTTGAATAACACTAAAACATTCTAATTATATAGATTACTCAACTAAAATATACAAATTTCACAAATCCTTATTAAATTTTAAACAAAATTATAAAATTATTAGCATTAGTTTCCTCAATTGACCCATATAACCCTTCCACATGTCAAAAACACGTTGCAAGATCCCACAAGAGTGAGTTTACAACAACATAGATCCATCTTAAGTACGGATATAGCATGAGTCGAGAGGGATCAAATTTCTTTACGCTAGAGTGAAAAATACAATGTTAAGATTAAATTATATTCTTGAATGCTAAATAGAGTATATATAGGACAAAATAAATATTTTAACCACAATTTTTTTTTATATATAGATATATATGAAGTTGATATCAACATAAATTAGTTAACATAGATCTTTAAATAGTTTATTTAAATCACTTGTTGAAATATTTTTGAAAAGTTTAAGATTTAAACATGATTCACAGTTTTTTTACTTCTAATTACTCTACAACATATTTGTTTTTTTTAAATTGTAGCCGACATTAATTTTCTATTTAGAAAGTATTTTTTATTTTTTATTTTTCTTTAAAGGGGCATGGACGAAAGAAAAAACTTACACATCCCCTCATACTGGGCGGCTGTGGAATGAGCCTCTCGGCTAAATGATCTCTTTTGCCCTTGGCACTCTCTTTTCACCTCCTTGTATTCAGATCACTCTTTCTTCAACACCTAGTATTCATATCCTAATTCAATAAAGTATGACAAATATTTGGATGTAAATTTTTCTAATTGAAATTTTTTACATTTTAAAGATACATACTTTTATTTATAATTTTTATTTAAAAATTTAAATAATTTAATCAATAATAATAATAAAAATGAAAACTAAAATTTACCAAAGAAAACCACATATACTTTTTTTTTCTCCAAAACGTTTTCATTTAAAAAACATAAATCTAAAATATTTTTAGCTTCAAAACTAACTTACATCAAATTTTTTCCTCATAAATATATATTTGAAATTTTGAAACTTATTTATCTAAATCTCTCTAAAATAATAACATATTTATATTCAAATTCTTTGCTTCACTTTATTCTTGCCTTTCCACCCTTCCAAACAAACAAAGAAATTTTTTCAAATTGATCATAACTTTCTGATTACTTTCCTTATTCCTGCATATCTGCGTGCACACAATCCTTGTTATTTACCTTAAGCATTTTACGGAAATCCATGAGTAAACACAGAATGATGGATTTTCAATGTTATGATTCACTTGATTAACTAGATAATACGAGTGTAACACCCTCCTCCCACATCTACCCCCAGGGTAAACATGCGACGAGAGGCTACTAATATGATATTCAACCTCCTAGATGACCTTAAGGAAGTGGAACTAACAGAAACAAGACAAACACACCTTACACATAATCAACAACATCCTCAGGAGGTAACCCAACCTCATAGGCCCCTGATCCCCGACAGGGACTGACTTTTTGACCCTTTTGGACCATAATGGTAAGCATGCCAAGGAAAGGTAGCGATTGGGACCCTATAGCCACAGGAAAAACACAATAAGCATGTGGTCAGGGCCCAATTTGGTTAGTTTTGTGCCTGCACCTCTCGGATTTGTGCCACCTTTTTAGCTTGAGAGCCCAGGTCACTTCCCATAACTTCATGAAAATTTAGGAGATGATAAATAACATTAAAAAAAAAGGTATGGAAGCAATCACATCTTCAATAATGCATCTGTACCCCTCCTATCCATGACAAGATTTTCATCAAACATGTCACAAATATTGCATCTACAGGTGTAAACAACAGATTTAAACATATATGACTCTCATACTTATCTAAGAATCACTAAGAAGCATCGCTCCCTTACATCATTAGCTATAATCCAATCTATTTTACCATATATATATTGTGCATTCATTTAGAAATAAAAACATGGGGAAAGCCATGCATCATTACTGTAAAAATACATGCTCATAACCAGCATAATAACAACAGAAATACCATGGAAAAAATAGCAATAGAATCCACATATAAATCGTTACATTTTCATACCAAATACCAAGGGAATGAGATCTTCATTAATTAATGTAAAACCAACCGAACATGGGACTTCCACGTTCCACGCAACCATATATTGGCTAATCCAAATCTCTCTTCATCCAATCACCCTCGTACCATATTCTGTAGTATACCTAGGGGGGATAATATCAGGTATACCTAGGGGGGATCATATGGTGTACACATATCCAAGCATGAATGTGGGACTCATAACCAACCAAAAAGAACCAAAAAAGCATGAGTTCTATAGGAGTTCTCTGCCTACACCATGAGGAATTGTCTTCTCTCCTAATCTCTCAAGATTTACTGTAATCCATAGGCTGAATCAGGGATCACTAGGCCCTAAATCGATACATACTCTCCAGCCTTTACCATACATATCATCCCAGGATTACTAGACCAAAACATAGAGAAACCACCTCTCAGGCTTTATCGCAATCCATCCAGGATCACTAGGCCCTAAAATGAGGAAAGCCACCTCTAAGATTTACTGTATATCTCACCATTCACAGGAAAGGATCCTTAGGCCCACCGAGGTGACACACTATCCAAATTTGTCGCAACCCATAGTCCTGTTTGGGGGTTACTGGGCCATATGTTATATCAATTCGGAGATCCGCCTCACTCGGCTTCGAATCCAATCCGAAAATCCAGCTCAAACGAAGTATGAGAACCCAACTCATCAAGGCTATCCGGAAATGGAAAGGCTAGGCTGAAAACACTATCACACTTGGAAAAACCCATGCCAAGGCAGAAGAGAACCACATGCAATACTATGCATGCCACATCTAACAAGGAAATCATACATGCACACCAAATCCTGCAAAGAATCATGTTGTAGTTTCTTGATTCCTACTCATCCTTGCTTGTTTGTTCCTTCTTCTTGCTTTTTTTTCCCTTATTGCTCCAATGCCAAAGTGCTCCAAGAAAACTCTAAGTGTTCAAGAGTGATAGAGAGAGAATAATGAGAGATCTCCAAAAAATGAACTAACAAAAGTTTTGAACCAAAAGCTTGCCAACTGATCCTGATAAGAATTTTTATAGAAGAGGCCTCTATTTTATTTATTTTCCATCATTTTCCTCCTCACATGCAACCTATGACCTTTCAGCTTCCTTGTCTCATAATTTCCATTATTTTCATAAATAAATGTGCCAAAAATGTTATTTTTCCTTTCTAAAGCCTTAGCCTTTTCCTTTTCCAATTTCCTTAGCCATAAATAATAAACCAAATGAACACCCACCGGGATTTTTTTCCCAACATTCAACTTGGAATAAGTGTCCCATCAACCGTGGTTATTATTTTTCCCTTTATTAACTTTTATTACATGGAATTTTCTGTAGGGTTGTTACAGAACCCTTCCTCGATCTTGAATGAAACCTATAAAGTAGCAAACTGTTGAAAATAAAACATACTGTCCATGGAGATTTATAACACAGCTCATTGCAATATTTAAAATGAATAACCTGCTCAAAAGAGAAAACCATCATGACAATCATATCGTGTACTGTAGCTTTATAGCACAACTGATTACGGTATTTAAAATAATATACACATATGAACATTTTCTTAACCAACAAGTAAAAGGATACGATGCTCATATCAGCAACAAGGGAATCCAAAGGCTCACACCTCCACCCTAAAAAGTAGTACCAGGATTCACTTCCTTCCTAGGAAGTCCAAAATCCACTACCACATTCAAAGATGTATCTAATGTCCAACACTAGAATCATGTGCTACTGTTCCCTCAGTGAATAGTTACCGACTCATTGTTTTAGGGTGCACTCCCATTGTGCATATGATTCCATTTGGAAATGCTAATGACCAAAATAAATCCATCCCCGAACTTTCCTTCTCTGTTACACAGTCCCTCGGGCAATCCGATAATCCCCTTTCGTGCAGTCACTCACCTTCCAAGTTTCCAGAATCCCCTATCCTAGGTGATTCATATGTTGGAAAGGCTTCCTCGCATAGCAATTTCAAACAACCAAGGAATATACCTACCTCAAATCCATCATATCGGTCATAACATGCTAATGCAAATAAATGGACACTATTGGGTACCAGTGTCCCACAATGGCCCTTCTCCTAAAGTGCTTTACCAACATATTGATGCCTATTTCAATTCATTTTTGTTATTTCTTCTAATTCTTGCTTGCTTCTAATTCTTGCACTGCATATTAAATATACACATGACATCATATATACCACATGCATACAACATCATATCTACACAATCCTACATATGTTACATGCACACATCACCGTAGGTATAATCATTGAATATACAACATGTGCAACACATACACAACAATATTATTACACATCCATAGACCACACACTCACCCACAAAACATCCTTGCTTCTATTGTCTCTCCATTATGCATTCATGCTTCAACATGTCGCGGATCACACTGCTTTCACCCCACTGATGTACCCCTCAGCATTACCTTCCATAGCATAGAAATATACATAGCATAATCACATAATATCAATTCATTTCCACATGATACTGACCTTGTAGTTTTGTTAGGGTAATTCTTCCCACTTTATTACTCATAAGCGAAGAACCTCTTTATGCCATTCACCTGCATAAGAAAACATTCCTCCACGAGAATGATTCTTGAAAACCCTATTATATAGTGACATACATACATACATACATACATACACACATATATATAATCATTAGCATAAAAAAATTATTATATTGTCATGCAATGATATACATACACACACATATACATATAAACATTTGTATTGAAAAATTATGATCCATGATGACCCTGTCAGATACGACATACATACATACATACATACATGTATACATATATAAACACCAGCATAATCGTTATCACAACACAATTTCTAGATATCATAAGGTATAGGTTAAGACAACTCCCTTTATTCATGCACAACATGCACAATGTTGAGAACAACAGTTCCCAACATAGCCTAGGCATCAAACACCTCAAATCCATTCACTTTACCTTACCTGATTACCTTTCTCGCGATTATTCTGCCACCGTCCATTTACCACAATGGATCCAACTAGTCCAATTGGTTTTCATATTCTTACCTTCCGTTGTGGTTACTCATGCACTAAGCTCCATTCTGACCTTACATTACTTATTGGACTTACGATATGGAAATTCTTCGAAATGAGGAGAATTTGAGGTGTATGAGGTGATGAGGAGAGGGGAACCACGTGGAGTGCGACCCTCCCTCCATAAAAACTACAACCATTGTTGAATTTTAAGTGAAATAAAAAGAACTGCAACCACTTCAACAAGTCTCGACCTTATGAAAAGTACAATCACTTTGTAATTTCATAATTCAGAAGTTTTTAAAATTAGAATTAGAAATAGCTTCTGAGATCGAAAAAATATAATTTTAATTATTCTACAATATCAACTATGGTGGTTTTGTAGGACAGTCAGCAATAATATAAAAATTAGTTAAAAAAATAAAAAATCAATATATACAATTAATTAAAATAATATACATTTTGTACATTTTAGGTCAGGCGCTAAAAATCATTGAACTTCGGATAAGTACTATTTACAAACCATACATCCAAATGAGGTGAAATGATAACCGATGGAAAGTTAGTGAAAAACGAATGTAATGAAGCAATCAAAAGGAAAATCCGAAGAAAATGAAAATCTCACAAAAGTATCGGACATTTAACCAAATGGTAATATTAAAATGCTATTTAGCCAAAATTTATGTAAAGGGTCCCTGTTATCATTATGAAATAATAAGTTAAAATGGGGATGTTGTGATTTCACCACAACAAGTTGTAACATGTAAGAATAAATAGAATTCAATCGATAGCATTGGAAGTTAATAAAAGCACAACCATAGAAATATGGATGAAATTCATATCTAAATTTTAACATAAACATATGAAGGGGAATAATCAATAGTACAAAGATTTTTTTTAAAATGATAAGTTTATGTCAAAAAATAGTTATGTCTTCACATCATAAAACTAAATTTCCAAAATAAATTTTAAATACTTAACTACATGCTAAATGCTAAACTGTTAGAAAATTATATATTATAGAGCAATGGAACACATAAAATATGCAGAAAAGAAAACACATAAATAACATATAAAACAAGAGAGACACAGATATATGTGGTTCACCCAACTTGGTCTACGTTCACGGAAACAACCAGTCCTTCCTTTCTATTATCCAAAAAAATGAAGAGACACAACCTACAAGAGATCCGTTGTAATATCCTCTACTCTCTCCTGATACCTTTCCTACTAGCTCGGAGTATACACACACATGGAACGCAATACAATACCCTCATACAACGGAGGGTTTGCCTTCTAGGGAAAAAAAACCTAAATTAAACATAAGTTCCATTGTTAGATCATCTACCTAATGAACGACCCATATTGAATACAAAATTACAATATTTTACAAGGCAATTTTACATTTGTTTTTAGCTTTGGGGGTACTGCCCCCGAAAATCCCCCCCCCCCCCCCACCTTTCCCCTTGGACTCCCCTAACGATGACAAAATGGCGGGTGAAGTTGTTAAGGACAGAGGTCCAATGCGGCGATACATCTAAATAAAGAAGATAATTAGGCTCCACACCCAACATAAATAACCTATTCCAAAATAAAACCAAAATGATGACAAAAACAATACCAATTTACATTAACTTTATAAAGATCATAACCCCTTTTCCTTGCTAGCCAATCTCTTCTTAATTTTGTACTAGTTTCTTTTGGAAAAACATGTAATAAATATTTGATGTCTGATTTGATTTCAGCTAGTAGCTGCAAGTGATCATAAAAAAATGAGTGTGATATCCAATCTTTCTATTAATCTTATTTGTATGTAGGTAAAAAAAATTAGCTTCAGTGATCACACGAATTGTTGACATGAAAGTTGCAATATCTTTATTTTTCATATATGTATGTCAATGAGAAAAATAAAAAATAAAAATTGTTTATATATATATATATGAAATTGAAAATAAGTATAATTCAAGTATGAATAGAACTCAAATAACTTGGTGGGTTATTTCTCTCTAAATATTAAAATGCATATGATGGATCATTCAAGACATTTAGAGACATGATCCTCCTCAACACCTTGATATATATTGAGATAAAATGGATCTAAGTTGGTTGAAAAAAATAACATAACAAAGAAAAAATTATCAAGATATATAAAAACATACATTTATTATAACTAAAACACAAGGATGTAAGAAAGAAGAATACATATAATTCAATTGATAGGACTGGAAGTTAATGAAAACACAACCATAGAAATATGAAGACCATCCATATTTGGATTTTAACATAGCCATATGAAAGGGATAAAATCTATATTTTAAATATTATAAACAAAATGAGAAGTTTATTTGGAAAATTATCCGTCTTTACATCATTAAATTCAATTTTCAAAATAAAGACAAAATATATAATCACATGCAAAAAATTAAACAAATAATTCTAAAATGCAACCAGATTGATGACAAATATATCGAAATTATTGAGAAATACAACTAATAAATTATTGAATTCTACTGAAATTGTTGAAATCTATAACAAGAAATATTAAAAAATATTCATATCATTTGAAACTATGAAAAACTACTAAAATATATGAACATATATATGTTACAATGATATGGAGTTCAATCGTTGCTCATATTTCTTCCTAAGTGTAACATATATGATGTTTTTCATATTTGCATAACATTGAAAAGAGACAGGTGGAGAAATATTTAATGCATCCATGGATTTCACTCTCGATATAGTTGTAAATGACAAACCATGTTTATCTTTATCTACAATATCAGTAATATCTCATTGTAAATTCATCCCTTATTATTTTGTATTTTTAGGGCCCATGCCATTTCCAAAGGCATTTTTTTAATATTTCCTCTAATAAAAGGTGTTATAGACACAATGTTAGGACAACTTCTATCAAATGGAACACTTCTATACTTTTCAAATATAACTGTAGTGAATAGTGGAAGTTTAGGGGGCTTTTAACCATGCATATAGAAGATATCTTCAATATATCTAGTATGCATCATTGACTAACGTAGCTTCAACCCAAAAATTACATGTCAGCATGACACACTGTACATAGCGTAATAATACTTTTTTTCCAACAAATTGTCATCATTTTCAACTATTTTTGTTCTTTTGGTATGTTTTGTAACACATCTTGTAATTTGAGAATTCAATAATTTAGCATCTAGTGGTTATGCAGAGTGACCAAATTATTTATTACAAACAAGTGAACTGTTGAATTAAATAAACACTTTTCCATTGGAGACAAGTAGTTGTCAACACATGATATGAGAATATACCAAACATGTAGAAAAGGTTCTGCATTTCTGATGTTATTTAAAATATTATAAAAAGAGGATTGTTTCGGATCATTTACTTGTTGCCGAAAAATTTAATCCAAAGTGACAACACTGTTGAAGCTTTTCCATAACACTTTACCTATTGTTTTACCTGCATACAAAGGTTTATCCTTGACAGGAGATAGTTGACCAAGGTCACCGACAAGAATCATGGATCTATCACCAAAAGGAGTAGACTTGTTATCAAGGAATGCTTCTCACAAACAAAAATATATATGTATGAATAATCTTGGACCTATAAAACTCATTTCATTAATAAACATATATCGAATGTGCCTAATTTCTTCTTAAAATGTTGCTAGAGCTTGGAAATTGAGTGGTTTCATGTGTTTGATAGGAAGTTTCAAAGCAGAGTGTCTGTCACTTCCATGTATATTAAAAGCAACAATACTAGTTGGAGCGAGAAATAACTATGGAATTTTACCATTCATTGTTGGAGTAGAAAGAACATGAGAAATACAATGAATAGGAAAATAATGGTTGATTCCAAATGTTCCTTGAAATTTAGTCATTTTTAGAGGATCGTGGTTTCAATTATCAATAGAGTGTCATAAAATGATATCGAAAGCAAGTCATTGTTTCTTTGATAAAGAAGACGGTGACAATATTCTCCCTAATTGAGTTGTCATTAACAACCCCAAAAAATTGGGAATATTTTATAAACTGAATAGTCTACTCTATAATATCATCTTACATCATTGTTTTCTACCAATTAAAATGAATATCGAAGTCCCTTCGACCAAGATCGTCAAGGTCATAAATGTTAACATTATTTGGAGGAATTATTGGGGATAGAAGTCGACACTCTTCAAAATATTTTTCAAACTTATCTTGATGTATGAGGGATTCAAAATCCTCTTCATTCGTTTCATATGACAAAGAGATTCATTAACATGCCATGCACGATATCTCATATTCCTCCATTTCTAAATGGTTATTTCACTTGAAAGTTGTATATTTAAAGGAATGTCATGAAATGTCTTATACAAAAGAAACTCAGCCTAGCAAAATGTCTCAAACTCTTTTGAATCTTCATTGGGAATAACATACAACCATGTCCACTTTCAAATAACGGCATGCACATCTCATTTCCTTTGTGACCCTTGCTTATATGATTGGCATCAAATTTCCAAGATATTGATATTTTTATCAAAGATAAATTTTCTATAAAATGGGGTTGATTTGATAAATCTAAAAAAAACTATTTTTGAAGAAAATTTCAACAAAATGAACTAATAGTTTTTGGAATATTTTCTTCCCAACATTCAACGGAAAACAATTGTGACTACATAAAACAAGAGGTAGCTTTAGTAGCATATGGAAAGATTATCATGCTCTAATGTCATGATAAACCATTAGAGGAAATTTCAACCTAAAAGTGGCCTCCTAAGGAAAAATAATAAAATAAAAGTTATGAATTTTGGAGGGAAAAGAAAAAAAACTACATTTTTTATTGTATTTTAGGCTTATCTCTTTATAGGTTTACTCAAATTCGAAGTGTAGAAACTCGTTGGATGTGGATTTAAATTCAACATCAACGAGTACCCATTATGCATACTTCTGAGAAGGTCCTCATTGATAAAAAATGAAGATACATTAAAAAAAGTGTGTTTCAACACACTTTTTTAATGTATCTTCAATTTTTATCAATGAGGGCCTTCTCAGAAGTATGCATAATGGGTACTCATTGGATGTGGAATTTAATTCTACATCCAACTTGTGTCTACACTTGAATTTTGAGTAAACCTATAAGGAGATCAACCAAAAATACAATTAAAAAATATATTTTTCTTATTTTCCATCCAAAATATTTACATGTAGTTCTTTTTAAATTTAAATGATTTTGATTGGTTTATATATTGTGACATGGAAGTTACATGAAAATTTCATAGTCACTTTTAGGCTAAAATTTCCTCAAATAAATCATTTTTGTGAGGAACCTTTTGTATGCAAATAATGCAGGAGCTTCAAATCCGCTTGCATTAGCAACTCTTGTCAACATGTCATGATATTTTTTTGATTTATTTTCTACTTTTGAAGCATATTTTGCAATATATTTCAAAATTGCATGTCAAGAAACAATTGGTTGAGAATCAACTTTTTCTCACCACATTGTGAGGAGATCAATATTGTGAATATTTAATCAATCACCATTACATATAGTTCATATTTCTTTTTCCTTTTTCATCTATGAATAATATAGACTCATAATGAACCTTCTATGGAGTATTGTTGCAACATGAAAGGAAAGACCTTTTTTCCATAAACAAGAATCAACAATGCATTTTGTATGTCTTTGGATTCTATTCATCAAATTATCATAATCTTCACGAGGATTGTAAGAAACAATTTTTCAAGTGTTCAAGAGGAACATATCATCATTTAGGCTTCAAGAAATCAACATGTTTTGATAATGGATGTCACATAGATTCCAAGTTGTTACATATTGGCCAAAGAATCTCCTTGTTGCATGAATATTCGAAGGGTTGGACTAGTCCATTGTTTCCATGTTTGGAGCACCTAGTTACAATAGGAAATCATAGATGTGGGTTGAACATCTATGTTTCCACTCATACATAAATAAAATGAAGATATATTCAACAAATAGAAAGTAATCAAAAAAACAAAAACTTGTTCAAAAATTCATAAAGAAGGGGAGAAAATGAATGAGGATGAACCTATAACAAAAGGATTTAGCTCCAATACATTTTTGAATACTTAATTTGCAGAACATATTGAATATTTGGTGCATATAAATGGAAACTATATGTGGATACTGAATAAGATTTTCATTTTTTTTTGCATGATGATTTCCTCGATGAGAATTATGTCTAAAGGCATAAGATCATGTAAGTCATGCCAATTTGTGTCCATTGCAATTAAAGTAAAAATAAAAGTTGTGAAAGCTAATTGGATAATCATGTCAGTGATTTCAGTATGACACTTTTTCCAATAAGCCCTTGTGTCCCTAAGAGAAGAACCGAAATTCATTAATTTCTCAGCTAACGTATTTTCAGGTAAATCATCAAGTTGTTGATGCAAGTATTCAATAGTTGTTGGTGTGCTTTCATGGATATTATTTTTCAAAAATAAAGAAGTTGTTCCTTTTCTATGATGACGAATAATCACGTTCAACAAGAAATATCAAAACCAAGGATGGATTCCAAATATATGGTCAAGATATTTGAGTAGATGTAAACCATGTTCATGCATTTCAACATTAAAAATGCATGGATGTAACAAATAAACATCACCAGTGGGGAATAGAGTGGGGGATTCCATGTATAATAACCCTTCTATAGTATATTCATTAATAGTAGAGGAACTAATATTTGGTCAATTCAATGGGCCACTAGATGTAGAATCTGCATTTCAATAAATCTTCTCATTTGATCCACTTCCCTTCATCCATTGGGTAGGCAAGCAAAAAAAGAGGATGGATAAGAGTGAAAAAAATTAGGGCCCAAGCTTTCAATGCCTTCATCACTTAACTTTGTTTCATCGATATCACAATCAACAAATGTTATCTTACTAGATACATCAATTGGTATTTCTGGGTTAGGTCCCTATATTACTAGTGTAGTCCCTTATTATTGTTAGTGTAGCCCCATTAATGTTATTGTTGTACCCCTATAGTCCCCATATTGCTATTATTGTTCCCCATAAAATACCATTATTGTTATTATTGTTCCCTTACATTATTATTGTTAGGCCAGTTAGGATTATATTGTGACCCCATGGACTCTTATATATAGAAATGAGGTTTTGTCATTTGTATCATCCAAGAATTGTTCATTTATGTAATGTAAAGGAGGTTGCCCCCTAAAAGAGGCTGATTTCTAAGTCTTTGATCTCTCTTTTCTTTTATTTTGTGAGTTGGTTTCATAACATTTGGTATTAGAGCTTTGGATTTTAGGGTTTTGCTACTGCAGATAGGTCATTGTGGAATTTTGACTATAAATGTTTTTCTACAAAGTTTAAGAAGCTAAAACAAAAACCCATTTGAGCTCAAATCGTGAGGAACAACGTGTAAAAATTTCAGATCTTTGTTTGCTAAAGTTTCGGAGATATGATCTGAGGGAGTTAGGGTTTTTGCATGCTCCATAATTTCATCTCAAAGAGGTGGCATAGGGAAAAGAATCATAACTTTCGTTTCAGACATCGGATTGGAATTATGTAAAAAGTGCAAGAAATTACACGGAATTTAATTTCTTGTGTATTGATTTTAGAGCCGAAGGAAAAAACAATGACATGTGGTAGGTCGTACAAGTTTTCTCTACTGAACCAATCCATAATTAAGCCATTGTGGGAAATTGGGCATAAATTTGTCTTGAAGAATCCAAATCAAGTCTGACCTGTGGCATTGGAAATAAGACTCAAAGGGATACTACAAGACAAAAGCTTAAATATTGGGGATCCAAAATCATAGAGATACATCAGTTTCAATATTGAGATTCTCGAAAGCAAGAAAAAGGTGTGTATCTTTTTTTAAAATTGCAAAACTTTTGTTTGAAAAATCAGTTTGAAGTGATTCCAAGGGCATATTGAAGCATATATATCAGTGTTGGGTTCTATAATGCCTCCCAAAAATAATTCCAAACCCGTTAAGCCCTCAGAAAAATCTACTATGACGCATGAAGAGGAAGAAGTGCAACATGATATATCAAAATTACGAGACCACGTGCAACAAATGTCGCTCCCGCAAAAAGTAACCAAAATGAAATTGAAGCTAAAATGGATGGTTTGAAGAAAGGAATGAAAGCTAAGATGAATGGTGTAGAAGATAAGATGGATGGTTTGAAGAATGGCATGGAAGCTAATATGATGACATGGAAGCTAAGATCGATGGAATAGAAAGCAACATGGAATATTTTAATAAAGACATCGAAGGTTTGAAGGAAGGTTTGGCAAAGTTGCTACAAGAAAATATTCCTAATGGCGAAAAGGTAGTAGAGGAAACTGAGGATGAGAACAAAATAAATGTTAATCGAGATTTCATAGACTCTAATGTTAGATTGAAGACCCACCATATTCCAAAGATCAATATGAGGAAATTTGATGGCAAGGATCATGTAACATGGATACTACAGATGGAGCAATACTTTAATCTCCATAATGTGCAAAACATGCAAAAGGTACGCATTGCAACTTTATATTTAGAACACAATATATTTTTATGGCATCGATGCCTTTTCTCTCATAAAAAAATTGTCACTTGGTCAATTTTTATGGAAGAAGTGATAACACATTATGAGGATACAAAGAGCAACACCTTCTTTAGCCAATTGATATATCTCAAACAAAAGGGTTCAATGGTGGAGCACATTGAGGACTTCCAAAAATTGAATATAAGGGTAATTAATATTCCAAAGTAACACATGATTGATGTATTCATAGGGACTTTAAAGGAGATCATCCAACATGAGGTTCGCCTTTGGGAACCTGATTCATTAGAGAAGGAATTTAGGTTGGAAAGAAAAATTGAAATCAAAATTATGGTGACAAGGAAGCCTACCACTCTCAACTATAAAGATGGAGGTGTTGCTACTCCTAGACTTCCACAACCTACAAGGTTTCACCACAACAATTAGAAGAAAAAAGAGCTAAAGGGTTTTGCTACAGTTGTGATAGAAAATACACTAAAGGTCATAAGTGTGCTAAGAATAAACTATTTTACATAGATTGTGAAGAGGAGGAAGAAAATGAACAAAAAACTTCAAAATATGAGGATATACACCAGGAACCAACCGTAGAGAAAGAAGAAATGAATCTCACCATATCATGTAATGCATTGACAAGAATTACCACTTCTCAAACTCTCAAGATAGAAGGACATATCAAGAATATAAATATAATAGTGTTGACCGATTCATGTAATACCCATAATTTTATTCATTGTAAGGTATCCAAGGAATTGAATTGATTCCTGTTGGACATTGGTTTCAATGCTCCCCATGTGTTTCGCGACATGGAATAACCACCTCTCGTGGATCCTAACTCTGGAGATTGTAGCAGAGACTAACGCTTGTGGGTTTTGGTCTAACGACAATCATGATTCCAACAAGTGGTTTTAGAGCAACATGTCTCGAGTTCGAAACTCACTCGATTCACATTGGGGGGGGGATTGTTGGACATTGGGTTCAATGTTGCCCGTGTGTTACGTGACATGGACTAACCACCTCTTGTGGATCCTAAATCTGGCGATTGTAGCGGAGACTAACGCCTACGGGTTTTGGTCTAACGGAAATCATGATTCCAACACTGCCTATACCCAGCACCATAGTTTCAAGTGATGGTTGCAAATGGAGGAACTCTAAATTTATTTTGAAATTTCCATGATATCAAGCTAACCATGGGGGAATATGTATTGAATAGTACAATGCTTTCCATTACAATAAGTGGTCCTGATGTTGTACTAGGAGTACAATGGTTATAGTCTTTGGAGATGGTAACTTTTAATTTTCAAGAAATTTTCTTGAAAGTTTTTTGGAAGGAAAGGAATTTGAATTACGGGGTATCGCAGGGATTCCGGGAAATATAATAAGCTTTAATGTCATGAAAAAGCTTCTGAAGAAAGAATAATAAGGTGTAATTTCACAATTATGCTCACTAGAAGTTCCAATATCAAAATCATCTATTTCTCCATATCTTCAAAAAGTCTTGGACAATCATTCTAAGGTGTTTGAAACTCTGAAAGGACTCCCACCTATTCGTGATCATGATCATGCTATTAATTTGATTCCCGGAAGTGTTCCTCCAAATATCAAACCTTACAGATATATTTATGTCCAAAAGAGCGAAATTAAACGTATGATTGCAGAAATGCTAGAGGGTGGTATACTTCAACCTAGTCAAAATTATTTATTTTCTCCAGTAGTATTGGTTCACAAGAAGGATGGATCATGGTGCATGTATCCAGATTATAGGGAGCTCAATAAGCTCATTATTAAAGATAAATTTTCCATTCATGTGATTTATGAACTATTGGATGAATGGAGCAATTTATTTCACCAAGTTGGATCTTCGTTCAGGATATCATTAAATTAGAATGAAGATTAGAGACATTCCAAAAACAACATTTAGAAATCATGAGGGTCATTATGAATTTTTGGTCATGCCTTTTGGCCTTACCAATGCACCTTCTACATTTCAAGGGTTGATGAATTCCATTTTCAAACCCTTCTTGAGAAAATTTGTGTTAGTATTTTTTTATGATATACTAATCTACAACAGGTCTTGGATGGATCATGTTCAACATGTTGATAGGGTTCTCAAACTATTGCAGGAGAAACAATTATATGCAAAAACCTCCAAATGTTTCTTTGGAGTACAAGAGGTGTAATATCTAGGTCATATTGTATCTCAGGAGGGTATTAAGGTAGAACCTATCAAAATTAAATCCATTAAGGTATGGAAAGACCCCAAAACCATAAAGCAATTGTGAGGATTTCTCGGGTTAACGGGGTATTATTGCAAGTTTGTTAAAAATTATGGGAGAATAGCAACACCTCTAACAGCATTATTGAAGAAAGATGCATTTTCATGGACTCGTGAAGAAACTAAGGCCTTTGAATATCTTAAAGAGGAAATGTTCCAAGCACTGGTCTTAGCTATGCAGACTTCATAAAAACCTTTATTGTGGAATGTGATGCCTGATGAAATGGAATTGGTGTTGTTTTAATGCAAGAAGGAAGACCCATTGCTTTTGAAAGTTGTCCAATCAAGGTCCAAAGTATTTACAAAAAAGCTATTTATGAGAAGGAAATGTTGGCAATACTACATGCACTAAAGAAATGGCAACCTTACCTAATGGGAAGACACTTAAAGGTAAAAATTGATCATGATAGTCTTAAATAATTTTTGGAACAAATAATATCTTCAGATGATCTGAAAAAATGGGTCATAAAGATGTTGGGTTATGACTTTGAAATCATGTACAAAAAAGGGAATCTAAATGATGTTGCATATGCACTCTCAAGAAAGGATGAGGATGTGGAAGCATTTCTTTGTGCCATTTCTATTATCCAACCAGATTGGATAACCGAAGCATGGGAGGAATGGAAGAATGGCGAAGAAGTGTGGATACTCACTCAAGCATTGCAGCAAGATCCCAATACATATGATACATTTAGTTGAAAAAATGATTCCTTATGGTAAAAACGCTTATATATTTGTAAGAATTCTTAACTAAAACAAAAGATTCTTTTGGAATTGCACACTTCTTCCTTAGGAGGACACTCGGGATTTTTAAAAAATTACCACAGGGTGAAGAAAGAATTTTTCTGGGATGGGCTTAAATTTGATATTCAAAAATTTGTGGCGGAATGTTTGGTTTTCTGGCAAAATAAATTTGATACAATTAAGACCCAGAGTCTTCTACAACCTTTATCCATTCCAATTCAACATTAGAAGGAGGTTTCAATGGATTTTATCACAGTTTTACCTAAGTCCGAAGGAAAGAGTGTCATCATGGTGGTAGTTGATAGACTTACCAAGTATGCATACTTTTTGCATTATCTCATCCATTTAAAGTGAGTACAGTTTCTACTGCATTTATTGAAACGATTCAAAAGCTACATGGAAACCCAAAGATTATTGTAAAGGCACAGATCCCATTTTCACTGGAAATTTTTGGATGAAATTATTTTCTTGTTTGGGTACTCAACTAACTCATAGCTCATCTTATCATCCTCAATCCGATGGGAAAACTGATATAGTCAACAAATGTTTGGAAGGATATCTTTGTTGCTTTGTATCTGATAAACAAACATAATGAGTCAAGTAGTTATCTCTATTTGAATGGTGGTATAACACTTCCTTCCACACTGCAGCAAAAATGACCCCATTTATGGCACTTTATGGATATCATCCACCTTCCATCACATCATATTTAAGAGGAAATTCTAAGGTTCAAGAAGTGGAAGATCACATCAAGCATCAACAACAAGTTCTCCAACTCTTAAAGGATAACCTAAATTTGTCACAGAATCGAATGAAACAACATGCAGATCAACATTGCAGTGAGAGAATTTTTGGTGTAGGCGAATGGGTATTTTTATGGCTATAACCATACAAACAAATGTCCCTCAAGCAAGCTAAGAAGGATAATAAATTATCGCCAAATTACTATGGTCCTTACAAGGTGTTGCAAAAGATTGGTACTATGGCATATAAATTGGAGCTTCCTGCATCTTCCCGAGTGCACCCAATTTTCCATATTTCATGCTTAAAGAAGGTTATCGGTGACAAAATTCTAGTTCAAACAATATTTCCAGAACTTGATGAGGAAGGAAAAATCATATTTGAACTTGAAGCAGTCATAGAAACAAGAACTCGATATCTACGAAATCGATCATTTTCAGAGTATATCATAAAGTGGAAGAACTTACCCACTAAATATTCCACATGGGAGGATGATAGTTTTATACAGAAGCATCCAGAACTACTCAAGCGCTGAGGACAACAATTTTTTGAAGGAGAGGGGCATGTTAGGTCCCTATGTTACTAGTGCAATCCCTTATTGTTGTTAGTTTAGCCCCCTTATGGTTATTGTTGTACCCCTGTAGTCCCCATATTGTTATTATTGTGCCCCATAAAAGACCTCTATTATTATGGTTGTTCCCTTATATTATTATTGTTAGGTCGGCTAGGATTATATTGTGGCCCCATGGACTCCTATATATCAAAAGGAGGTTTTTTCATTTGTATCATCCAATAATTATTCATTTATTTAATGTAAAGGAGGTTTCCTCCTCGAAGACTTTGATATCTAAGTCGTTGATATCTCTTTTATTTTATTTTGTGAGCTAGTTTAATAACATTCTGGGAGAGCAACAACTGATTCCATGTCAATTTCAACATCCCTATGATATTTATCCATATAAATTTTGTAAAGCAATGCACCCATCACCCATTTTCTTGTTAGAAAATTATATATTAAAGAGCAATGCAACACATAAAATATGCAGAAAACACAAACACACAAAACACATAAAACTAGAGAGACACAGATATACGTGGTTCACCCAGTTTGGGCTACGTCCACCCCGAATAGCCAGTCCTTCCTTTCTATTATCCAGCAAAATGAAGAGATACAACCTACATCGGATCCGCTTTAACATCCTCTGTTCTCTCTCACAGTCTCCCTATTTTTTTCTCGCTCTGAGAATACACATACAACACACAGCCGCAATACAATACCCTCATACAAATCAAGGGGTTGCCTTTTAGGGAAATAAACCCTAAATTAAACATAACTTCTACTGTCATATCATCTGCCTAATGAACGACCTAGATCGAATAAAAATTACAATACTTTTACAAGGCAATTTTACATCTATTTTTAGCTTCGGGGGTGCTGGCCCCGAAACCCCCCACTAGGTGTGGGCTCCATAAAGTTGCAGCACCTGTTAGCCACCTATAAATTTGTTATACCAAAAGGTGGCTAAATCATTTTTGGAGCCTTCAAGGAACATATTTTATTGCAAAAAGTGTTGTCTCTTGAAGACTCTTGAAAGGCTTCATGCCTCTGTCCAAATCTTCACTACTGTCCCCATTTCAATACTTAGAAATTCTGCTAAATCCCAAGAGAAAGACTGCTGCAAAACCATCATTTTTCCCTTTCCCCCACTCAAAACTAACCTTCATTTGATCCCCTTTTTCTCCATATAATTCCTCTATTTTTTCATAAGTTTCCTTCTTCCATTCATGAAAATCCACTTTATAAGGTTTAAAACCCACTTTTAGCCTTACCGAAACCCTCGAATTCCTTTAAAAAACATTGAAAAATCATAAAAAATACATGTTTTGCATAAGGCTTTAGCCCCTTTGGCTAAACCCCCTAACCACTTCCCCACATGTGCCCTTGCCATAAAAACCAAGCGCTGAACCCATATAGCGCTTATCACATCGGAAACTTTCGATGGTGCGTAAGTCCTGTGTTCCTTTTAAATCCTGATGCGATCAACTCTTTTATATAAACCTTCCCGATCGCCTTTTTCTTTTGTAAATGACGAAAACCCATTTATCCAAAGTTTGTTTTAAAAATACCAATTCACGTGTTAAATATCAAATGGGTAGATTGAAAGACCGATTGCAAAATCGCAATCGGAGAAAGTTCCATGGGTTGATCGAAAATACTGCATCAAAATGTTTCGATGTGATTGGGCCCCTATATTATATTTCCGCCCCACCACTTTTTCATTTCATATACCCTATGCCCAGGACCGAGAGTTAAAGGTGCCAAGGTGCTTATCGCATCGGGAGAATTCAATGGGTAGATTGAAAGACCGGGCCCGAAGTTCCGATTGCGATTAGGCCCTTTTTTTTATATACGACCCGGGCATATAACATTTTGTAAATTCCAAAGGCCCCGCAGTTGGGCGCCTATCCACTTAATATATTTATCCCACCCTGATCCATAAAAACCTTTGTTTTATTTAAAACTTTGGGTTTTATACATTATAAAAAGGGTTTTCCCCCAGTTCATCCCCACCGTTGATTTTTGACTGATCAAACGACCGGCGTTCAATCACATCGCATTTTTTAAATTGCTGCGTTATATTTCCTCCCCCGATCGGTCAGTCCCCCGATTCATTCTCCACCGTTGATCTCGTCCTTAGATCAACGGCCATCGCTTAATCGCCTCGGCCCTTCCAATCGCGCAATCGCATCGGAGTTTTTCATCGCACCCCTTTTCTCCTCCCGCCAATTGCGATCACCCGGTTAGATCTGGACCGTCCACGTGTACAGATCCAATGGCCATGCTCCTCCCCGCAGCCTTCTAAGCAGTTTAACCCAAAAATGCAGGATTTCTTAATAAGTTTGTGTTTTCATAGGTGTTTCAATGGTTTTTTCATTATAAATGAAGAAAAACCGAGGGCTGAGAATGAAAATTCTCATGCCCTCGATTTATTAAAGAGAAGCCATCCACGTGTTGTTTCTCCACGTTTCATCAACGCTTCATGGGCATTGATGCTGTGAAGGGACCTGCGCGGCCTGCACATCGACAAGACACTGTGATTTTTATCACATCTAAAAGAGTATCAGTTCTTGAAGACAAAGCACAACAGAATGAAGATTGAAGACAGAATTGTGGGAATCACGGCTAAGAATGATTATCAAAAGCCTAATCCCCCCAAATTAAACACAGTTAAATGGAAATCACAAATGTTTAACAGACAAAAAGGCCTCCACCGCCACTTTTGAGGAAAATTGATTCCTCTCGGCTACCACAGGGCCACCCGTTGCCTCAAAGCATTCAAACAAAGGCTGAACTTATTGAAGAAAATTAGATATTCACCTCCAGCACAGCTAGGGAGTTACTTCTACAAGGAAATAAATGCAGAAATATCTACAGAGTTACTCCAAACATTACGCAGAGCCTAAAAGTCAATAAATCTCCCACCGAGCTTTGATATTAATTATAAAACAGTTAATACAGTGAAACACCTGTAAAATTCTTCATCGAGCTCCTCAAAAGGCCATGAAGTCTTGAATCTGTATTAATTTCCTTGAGAGATCTTTTATCAAATCTCATCTCCTCATCTTTCTATAAATACTTCTGTAGAAGATGAGAACCTGTTGGTTGTTGTTTGATCATCAGTTGTAATACTGAAACTCTCTGAAATAAATACATAGTCTGTTGAAGTTGAAGAACAAATTGAAGTCTTGGAGGTCTTGATGATGTTGTTGCATGCTTGCTCCTGAGAAGGCTCTATCATTGGATCCATGACCTTGGTTGTTGGTGAAGTATTCTGAACTGTTTTATGTTCTCCCTTGTTTTCATTATGTTCCATAGTTTCTTATTACAGTAGGTTGAAATTTTTAGGCTAAGAAATAACTCTTGGAAGCACCTTAGACTTGTTCATCCTTCACTGTTTCATGTTTTCTTCTGCTGAAGTATTTTAGAGTCTTTAATCTCTCTCTTTAATCTTCATGCTTGTTTATTTCCTTAATAGTTCAAACAGTTGGTTTCAGCATGATTTATGGTTCTCCCTGCTTGTCTGTTGCCACTTAAAAACCGTTATTGAAGTCTCCCTTTGAATTTCTTTGCTTACAGTGAATCAAAGAGGTCTGTTATGATCTTGCCCTTTGTCCTCAGTTAAACAGTTGGCGTAAAAGTCGTTATAATTATGATCATAGATGTTTTAGGTGTTCCCTCTTCTATGACTGCAATTATTAGTGAATCTTTTATGTTTTCTAAGTCATTTGAAATAAAATCTTTGAGGAAATAGGGTGTTCCCCGAATCTTAGGTTTCATTTTAAAAGTTGTTTTGAAATCATTATTTGCTTAAAGTTGTGATTTGTAGAATTTATGGTTAGCCCTGTCTATCAAAGAGCTCTTTATTGTTCAAATTATGCTTTCAAATTCCCTTTGTTGAGAATTAAACCTCTCTTTCTAAATCATTGATGTTCATCTCATTCCAAAAAAAAAAGGATCCTGTGGCCAAGTTAGATTTTCCCTTTGATATCCCATATCCATTGATGAGTTTGTTATGACCTTTTCTTGACTCCATTGCCCAATGAATTAGATGTTTCTCCATTCTATGTATCTTTCCTAGACCTTTCATGTTCTGCTGTATCAATTCATCCAACCAAACAAACAAACAAACACCTGCACTTAATAACTAGTCTAAAACCAATACTCAAAGCACACAAGATAAACCTTTGCAAACAATTATTCGAGAGATCCCTCTCTGAGAACAGGAGGACTAGATCCTGGGACTCTAAAGATTGGTTCTCATGTTGCCTTGTCTTTTGATTTTCCAAACTATCAAAACACAGGACACCAACATAATGGCGATCACGGTAGGACCCTTCTGAGTCAGTGACAATCTAAGTACCCCTTAGGACTCCAGAAATCCCTTATTTTTCAAAGACTGTCCAGTGATTACCAGCCACCTCATTGCCACCAACATAATGGTGATCACGGTGGGACCACTGAGTTCGTAGTTGCCTAGCAAGCTCTTATAAACTCATTAGTCTTTCAAACAACCATAGAAACTCAGAAAAACCCAAAATATTTAGTTTGGCTTCATAATAAACGTTGTGGTGGAACCATAAAACATTTTACCTTTATAAAAGCTAAAAATTTTCCACCTGGTGACTCCACTGGCCTCCAAAAGCCTATTACCCCTCCATTCCTTGTAGACTCCCTTGGGAATGCATTGAGCAAACCCAATCATGCTGTTGGTGGACATCAAATTTCAAAATCTTCCACCTGGCGACTCCACAAATCCAAAAGACCTAATGACTCCACTGGTAGAAGACTCTAAACTGGTTGAATAGACACAGTGATCTCTTTCTTGATTTATAAAATGATTCCAAGGATACAATGAAGGTATGCCCCAATGAGCAGGGAGCATATCCCTGGATTCCCACACAAAAGGCCTGAAGTAGATTGGTTAGAAAAATTAGCTACCTTTCAGGGAGAAAATGTTGATAACCCCTTGCTACATCTCATCAAGTTTCATATACATGTGTGGAATTTCAAGGTTCAATGGCACGAAGACTGCCTAATGAAAATGTTCATGGAAACATTAGAAGGAAAAGCCAGGGATTGGTATGAATGCTTGAGATCTAGTAGTTTGTTTTCTTTAAGAGACCTTGAATATGTGTTTTATGAGAACTATAAAGAAAACACTACATCATTATCATTAGGTGAAATATATTATGATCCATCACAAAACATCACCCAACACATTATAGATAATGAGGAAGCTCTGGAAGAAATGCATCCTGAAGATCTTTTAACTGCCATTCATGAGTTTAATCTCTTTTTGAAAGATTATAAGAATATTGATAATCAGGAGCAGTCCTTTCTTCTTCTGAATCAAGAACAAACTCAACCGTTACAAGACCTAGACAATAAGAAATATATAGATGATGATCAAGACTTTATAAAAGAAGGTGAACAAGATTACAAAGAAAGTAATGAAAAAGGTTGTCAGGAAATTCCTGATTATCTACCTATATCTTGTACCATGCTATTAAGAGAACTCCATAACTAGATTGCAAAAACTAATAGTGAGCAGTGCATTGAGAAAAACATAAGCCATTTTGAACCTACAAAATCTGAAATAGGAGAAGAGACAACACAACCAGAGTCTCTTCCTTTATGTTATGACTCATTTCAGATTATTAAAAAAGGATGGCATCCTGACAATATACTTGAAACAACTCGTGAACGTTACAGTCAAAGTGACTGCCATGAAAATCATGAGGTGTTGTTTGAAATTGAGATAGATCAGGAAAAGGAAGAGAATTCTCAAAATTACCCTACAAGCACAAGTAATCTTTCCCTAGAAGAGGCTCAAGAAGACATCCAGCCTCAAAAACAGTTAACACAAGAGGGAAAGGACTGTTGTTCTTCTGTCCAAAGCAAAGAGAAAATTCCTTCTCTTTTTACAGAGGAAGAAATTGATCAGATATTAAATAAATAGCCAACCCTAAATTCTTTATTAGAACAAAACACTTCTGCTCATTTCTCTACTAAATCTTGTTGTCTTGAAACATAAAATAAACTTGTAGAAAAGCTCAAAGAGCAACAAAATGATAACCCAATATGTTTGATTGGTGAAATTGTGTATACTAATGATTTTTCAACTTCTGATCAAACTGATGATGATGATGAGCTCCAAACAGAAAATAATCATGCAGGGCAACCAGCAGTCGATTGGTATCATGAATTTCATTATCATCAGCTTGAGAGCAGCAATCAGCCAATCCAATGCATAAGCAATAGCTTTCACATAGTTGGGAATCAGCTATCTATTAGTTGTAATGTTGGGGTTGAGAAGAAATAGGAATTTCTTGAACATGATGCATATAAGGAACCTCCTCCTGAAAGGGTTGAGGTAATAAGAGATACCCCTGCTCAAGAACATGATGATCTCTTCACAAAGCACAGTCCATTGAATCAGAGCATACCACAACTACAAGAGGACAACACTACAATATATGATGAATCCTCTAGTTCAGATAATAATGAAGATAAGGAAGTTTTCCTTTCTCATTAGAATCTTTGCTTTAATCCAGTAGAGAAAAAAGAGATAATACTGGTTGAAACACATCTTCCAAACACTCTTAACCAGGCACTATTTCAAGATCCCTATGCTCACTTCTTGAAGGCATTTAAGGAAGGGATAAAGGTCATTAGGAGTAGTGTATTACCAAAGGCAAGAAGATTATTTACCACTGCTGCTAAAAAACAAAAAGAATGGGAGTGGCCTTGTTTGTCCAACCTGCCCAAAGGGATGAAGAAGCGTCAATCATGGAATCATTTACTGGATTGGTTGTACTGGAAAAGAGAGTTCATTAGCTAAACATGTAAATATTCCAAGTTAGATTAGGTTAGGTAGGAATGTCAATAAAGCTCAGCCTTTGAGCATTTAGTTAGTTGTTGATTTTTGTCTTGAAAGAAAAATCAAAAATACAAAAACAAAGAAAGAAAGAAAAGAGGGCAGATTGTAAAAACAATAAAGGTATGGCCCCATACCAAAAAAGAGAGAAATAAGTTCTGAAAGTGTGCAAGCTTAAATGCCACTACTGAAAAACACACTTCTATTTAGTCAAACTGCCTAATCTTGACTAATTAGCCTTTAAATTTTCTGCTGATAGGATAGTGAATTCGATTTTCCAAACTGTTTAATCTTGGCTTATCAGTAGATATATTAGGATAGAAATCAAAGGTTCAAACTACTCAAAATCTTAACCTAACATTTAAAAAAGAGAATGACTCAAATCTGTTTTGTTTTCTGAGTCAAAAAGGATAAAAATCTGGTTCTAATTAGCTCAAAATCTGAACCAGGTGGCAAAGGAGAAACAGCTCAAATAAAGTCAAAACAGAGCTGTAAAAAGAAAAAATAAGGCCATGATGAGTAACTTTCAGATCTTAAGCCTTCCATTTCGTTTTATTTTTCTGCAAATAATAATCTATGTGCAGCTTGTTTTTATGCCATAGATTAGCATCAAGTTAGACTGTTCAATCCTAACATGAATGCTTTTTAAATTTCTGCTTTAGCAATTAGAGAATAAAAATATGTTAGACTGTTTAATCCTAACAAATTAGTAGATTAGGTAGAGAAGCATATGGGCTCAACTGTTTAATCTGAGTTCATGAAGAAATAAGTAGTAGAAATAGATTAGATTTTTTGCTTTCAAAAGAATAAAATGTTGAAAGAGAGTTTGCCAATCCAAGTGCACTCTAAGGAAGAAAAAATGTTAGATCAGTAGGATTGGGTAGGTAGAAAGCTTGTTGATGAAAGATCCATTGTTTTCCATGGCTGTTAGCATTTCCAGAGAAAAAGAAGATCATTCAATCAAAGAAAGACAACACAATGGATGAGGCAACTGATCAGCATCTCAGAGAATGCAAATCTGAAATTCTTGATGCCTTCAAGAAGGCATCATCCCCAAGTGGAGCCACTGTTAGCCACCTATAAATTTGTTATACCAAAAGATGGCTAAATCATTTTTGGAGCCTTCAAGGAACAGATGTTATTGCAAAAAGTGTTGTCTCTTGAAGACTCTTGAAAGGCTTCATGCATCTATCCAAATATTCACTACTGTCCCCATTTCAATACTCAAAAATTCTGCTAAATCCCAAGAGAAAGACTACTGCAAAACCATCATTTTTCCCTTTCCCCCACTCAAAAATAACCTTCATTTTCTCCCCTTTTTCTCCATATAATTCCTCTATTTTTTCGTGAGTTTCCTTCTTCCATTCATGAAAATCCACTTTATAAGGTTTAAAACCCACTTTTTAGCCTTATCGAAACCCTCGAATCCCTTTAAAAAACATTGAAAAATCATAAAAAATACATGTTTTTGCATAAGGCTTTAGCCCCTTTGGCTAAACCCCCTAACCACTTCCCCACATGTGCCCTTGCCATAAAAACCAAGCGCTGAACCCATATAGCGCTTATCGCATCGGAAACTTTCGATGGTGCGTAAGTCCTGTGTTCCTTTTAAATCCTGATGCGATCAACTCTTTTATATAAACCTTCCCGATCGCCTTTTTCTTTTGTAAAAGACGAAAACCCATTTATCCAAAGTTTGTTTTAAAAATACCAAATCACGTGTTAAATATCAAATGGGTAGATTGAAAGGCCGATCGCGCAATCACAATCGGAGAAAGTTCAATGGGTTGATCGAAAAGACCGCATCAAAATGTTCCGATGCGATTGAGTCCCTATATTATATTTCCGCCCCACCACTTTTTCATTTCATATACCCTATGCCTAGGACCGAGAGTTAAAGGTCCCAAGGTGCTTATCACATCGGGAGAATTCAATGGGTCGATTGAAAGACCGGGCCTGAAGTTCTGATTGCGATTAGGCCCTTTGTTTTATATACGCCCCGGGCATATAACATTTCGTAAAGTCCAAAGGCCTCGTAGTCGGGCGCCTATCCACTTTATATATTTATCCCACCCCGATCCATAAAAACCTTTGTTTTATTTAAAATTTTGGGTTTTATACATTATAAAAAGGGTTTTCCCCCGGTTCATCCCCACCGTTGATTATTGATCGATCAAACGACTGGCGTTCAATCGAATCACATTTCTCAATCGCATCGCATTTTTTAAATCGCTGCGTTATATTTCCTCCCCCGATCGGTTAGTCCCCCGATTCATTCTCCACCATTGATCTCGTCCTTAGATCAACGACCATCGCTTAATCGCCTCGGCCCTTCCGATCGTGCAATCGCATCGAAGTTTTTCATCGCACCCCTTTTCTCCTCCCGCCGATTGCGATCCCTCGATTAGATCTAGACCGTCCACGTGTCCAGATCCAATAGCCACGCTCCTCCCCGCAGCCTTCTAAGCAGTTTAACCCAAAAATGCAAGATTTCTTAATAAGTTTGTGTTTTCACAGGTGTTTCAATGGTTTTTTCATTATAAATGAAGAAAAGCCGAGGGTTGAGAATGACGATTCTCATGCCCTCGATTTATTAAAGAGAAGCCATCCACGAGTTGTTTCTCCACGTTTCATCAACGCTTCATGGGCATTGATGCCGTGAAGGGACCTGCGCGGCCTGCACATCGACAAGACACTGTGATTTAAATCACATCTAAAAGAGTATCGGTTCTTGAAGACAGAGCACAACAGAATGAAGATTGAAGACAGAATTGTGGGGATCACAGCTAAGAATGATTATCAAAAGCCTAATCCCCCCAAATTAAACACAGTTAAAGGGAAATCACAAATGTTTAACAGACAGAAAGGCCTCCACCGCCACTTTTGAGGCAAATTGATTCCTCTCGGCTACCACAGGGCCACCTTTTGCCTCAAAGCATTCAAACAGAGGCTGAACTTATTGAAGAAAATCAAATATTCACCTCCAGCACAGCTAGGGAGTTACTTCTACAAGGAAATAAATGCAGAAATATCTACAGAGTTACTCCAAACATTACGCAGAGCCTAAAAGTCAATAAAGCTCCCACCGAGCTTTGATATTAATTATAAAACAGTTAATACAGTGAAACACCTGTAAACTTCTTCATCGAGCCCCTCAAAAGGCCAAGAAGTCTTGAATCTGTATTAATTGCCTTAAGAGATCTTTTATCAGATCTCACCTCCTCATCTTTCTATAAATACTTCTGTAGAAGATGAGAACCTGTTGGTTGTTGTTTGATCATCAGTTGTAATACTGAAACTCTCTGAAATAAATACATATTCTGTTGAAGTTGAAGAACGAATTGAAGTCTTGGAGGTCTTGATGATGTTGTTGCATGCTTGTTCCTGAGAAGGCTCTATCATTGGATCCATGAGCTTGGCTGTTGGTGAAGTATTCTGAACTGTTTATGTTCTCCCCTGTTTTCATTATGTTCCATAATTTCTTACTACAGTAGGTTGAAAGTTTTAGGCTAAGAAATGACTCTTGGAAGCACCTTAGACCTGTTCATCCTTCACTGTTTCATGTTTTCTTCTGCTGACGTATTTTAGAGTCTTCAATCTCTCTCTTTAATCTTCATGCTTGTTTATTTCTTAATAGTTCGAACAGTTGGTTTCAGCATGATTTATGGTTCTCCCTGCTTGTCTGCTGCCACTTAAAAACCGTTATTGAAGTCTCCCTTTGAAGTTCTTTACTTACAGTGAATCAAAGAGGTCTGTTATGATCTTGCCCTTTGTCCTCACTTAAACAGTTGGCTTAAAGGTCGTTATAATTATGATCATAGATGTTTTTAGGTGTTCTCTCTTCTATGACTGCAATTATTAATGAATCTTTTATGTTTTCTAAGTCATTTGAAATAAAATCTTTGAGGAAATAGGGTGTTCCCCGAATCTTAGGTTTCATTTTAAAAGTTGTTTTGAAATCATTATTTGCTTAAAGCTGTGATTTGTAGAATTAATGGTTAGCCCTGTCTATCAAAGAGCTCTTTATTGTTCAAATTATGCTTTCAAATTCCTTTTGTTGAGAATTAAACCTCTCTTTCTAAATCATTGATGTTCATCTCATTCCAAAAACAAAAGGATCTTGTGGCCAAGTTAGATTTGCCCTTTGATATCCCATATCCATTGATGAGTTTGTTATGACCTTTTCTTGACTCCATTGCCCAATGAATCAGATGTTTCTCCATTCTGTGTATCTTTCCTAGACCTTTCATGTTCTGTTGTATCAATTCATCCAACCAAACAAACAAAAAAACACCTGCACTTAATAACTAGTCTAAAACCAATACTCAAAGCACACAAGATAAACCTTTGCAAACAATTATTCGAGAGATCCCTCTCTGAGAACAGGAGGACTAGATCCTGGGACTCTAAAGATTGGTTCTGATGTTGCTTTGTATTTTGATTTGCCAAACTATCAAAACACGGGACACCAGCAGCCCCCTCCCCCCCTTGGACCCCCCAAGCAACGTTTAATTACAGGTGGCGTTGCCACCCTGTTTAGAACAGGGGTCCAACGCTATGATACAAAATAAAGAAGATAATCAAGCTCCACACCCAACATTTCTTTTCAAATAACATTCATAATATATGGACTACATGCTACATCTCCTCACAATTGGAAAATCAAGTTGGTCAACACATCGTGGAAGTTTATTTGCAATAAGAGAAATAACTTGTGGATAACTTATTGTGTAGCCACTATATTTATATTTCCCACCACAAACATCTATCACTTACAATATTAAATTACCCAATGCTATTAGCATCTCTTTAACTTGGGGTAATAACTCTTAGAACATGAGGTTGTTCCCTAAGATCCATGTTGTTGAAATGAGAAAAACAATGGAATCTTTTCTCACTATTACATCTTTTACAAATAGGTCCTTCATGACATCTAACAACTTGTATACTAGGATAGAATTCATTACATACTTAGCACATTTGGATAATAAACTGGTTATCAATCCTGGACCATATTTTTTTATGAAATTCAATCATGTCTCTACTAAAATGAACATAAGTACTTTCATTTCTCTATCAACGAGGACTCTAGGTTGAGCATGATGTGAATCACCTTGTCCAATGGGACAATTACTTTGAACATTGATTTCCATAAAATTATGTGATTTTATTCTTGTAAATTAGTTAAATTGGATTATGTGATACTTAAGGAAAATATTGTAGGTTTTAAACTTGTACAGAAATTATCTGCAAATGAATCTTAAAAATAGAAAATAAACAATAGTGAGAGAATAAAACATAAAACAGATATACACAGAGATTTTCCCTGGATCCCAAATCAGGACTACCAGCTTGAATTTTTATTATGTTCCTTTTAGTGTTACAACACATATATATACATGCCGAAGCATTCATAAACCCCAATCCATTAACCATGGATTATAACATAACCATAGTTCCCTTGACTAGATCTACAAAATACTAGGATCTACAAACTATTTCTTCGAAGGGTCCACTTGCACGCAGTTAGGTTAGTGTTAGAGTGGGGTGCCTTAGATTAACTTTTTGTTTTAGGAGATTCATAGTTTTATGAACAAAATATTAAGAAAAATGTGAGGAGAAAAATGGTAGCAAAGAAAGTAATTCTTTTTCACTAAAGCTACTTCCTTGCATACTGTTTTGATGGAGAATATTTTATAAAATTGATTATTAAATAAATAAAGAAGATTCCTAGATTTCTTAATTTTCTTGATACAATTTCCAGAAACAACAAAGATAGATAATTTCATAAATGAAATAATCAACAACAATTTCTAAAATTAGCAAATATAGATAATTTCATAAATGAGATAATAAAAAATAATAGAGAATATAAAATTGAATAAGAATACAATATACATTGTGAATGTCATCATATCAATAGGAAAAATAAATTATTTAATTCCCTTAATAAAATAACATAGAATGCCTAAAATAAGGCAAAAGTAATTTGTTGTTGTTGTTTTTTCTAAGTATAAATTGTCCATTCTAGAAAATAAATATTTCATAGAATGGTTTTAAATATTCCTTTGGTAAAATAAATGGTAAATTATTTTCAATTACAAAATACAACTTTGCCAATTCAACATTCCAATTTAACTGTAACCGGCTTATCTGCCTCTTTATTCATCTTTTGGGGCAATTTCTACAATACATATAATTTTTTAGGAAGAAACTTTTACATTTTTTCACTATAATTTTTAGTAAAGTGTTGGGCTTGTAATCATGATTTACAGTTTTTTGACCACATTATAGGATAGTTAGGTAGTTAGTTTTTATGCATTCAAATTTACATATTTTTGACCTTTTGACCACATAAGGTAGTTAGGTAGTTAGCTTTATGCATTCAAGTTTTTTAATTGTATTTTATAATTATGATAACTGGCCAGATAAATACTTTAACAGATTAACATGTAATACAATGAATTAATCTTTATTAGCATCCTGAGAAGCATGAAATAATAAGGGGTGGAATGGATTCATATTTAAACAATAACCAAAAACTTTGCTATACAACTTAAATAATAATTATAAATTATGTTAATTAGCTAATTATTATAATAATAATAAAATTGGTAAAAGTTAAGTAAAATTTTTAAGAAGAATAATATTTAAATGTTTTTTTAAGTATATTTTATATTTATTATAATATAAAACTTAAATTCTATGATGAAAATTAGAAGGTGAAAAAAAGAAGAGAATAAACATAAAATAAATAATTTATAACACCACCAAACAATAGTTTTATTTTAACTTAAAATGCAAAAATATTAAAACAAACATAAATATAATTTTTATTGTTTCCAATTAGAGTGTGAGTAATAATTAGTTTTAATTAAAGCTGAGATTCAATGTATGATTTTTCATCTTCAAAGATTGATTTTACTACTTTCAAAAATGTAAAACATATGATATACATATCTATAAATATCCTCATACAATTTTTACAAATTAACAAACCTATCAACCTATTTTTACACCTTTTAAAACAATTACTAGTATTATATCCTATTTTTACACCCTTTAAAATGTGTTAACCAAACTATTTCATTTCCTTGATATCCTTCATTGGCACCTTTTCGAATCAACGCATCTTCAATGAACCTTAAGGAGTGAATCAACTCGACATTTGGAAATTCCATATTCTCTCAATTAAGTCCCCTTCAAGCATTATGAAGCCCTTTTCTTTATATTCACATATACCCTTTAATAAATGTTGGACCATTGCCATTTTCTTTGTATTTACCTATATCCTTTAATAAATGGTGCGACCACTCCCCTTTTTTTATTCTTCATTTCCTATAAGACTTTACTTTGAAAAGTAAAGTGACAAATATGAAAAAAAAAGCTAATGCATCATTCCTATTTTGTTATGCTATACATGTGGATGGTTTATTGAGGTCAATTTTCCTCAACTTTAATTTAATTTAATTTATATGCAACTTTTTATGATATATGCAGTTAATTATTCTAGAATTCCTTCAAGAGTATGATATTCCACACCTTTTTTTTTATTAATGTCCTTGACGCGCCATCTTGGAGTTTGCGTGTATGCTTTTCCACCTTAACTTTATCGTACAGACGGTGGGCCACCCCAAAGGAGTCATGTCAGTTGGATGTAGCGAGGGTTGTAAGGCAGATGTAACGTGACGCGTACCCGCCACTAATGGGTGGGTGGCGTCTGGTGGCTAGTTACAGTTTTATTAAATGATTCAAACCACAAAGGTCTTATCTCTTGGTTGGATGAAAGAGACGTCGCCCCACTAAGTCCAAGAAGGTAAGGAAGATTTGTAATGGGAGACAGCTATATATTGAATATAAATCATAAAGGTACTATCATGTTTCGTTGGGTTGGGTTAGATGAAATGAATACAAACAATAAATTTCTTATCAACGACCAACCGATGGAATCATCTTAGGTGGATGACAGCGACCACTCCTAAAAACGTCAAACGTCATGAATTCTAATGGGACACGCGGCACACCTAGATATCGAATACCATAAATGTCCTGTCAAATTTAAACCAGTGGTCCAACCAAGGGAATCATCAATATGTGTACACTGGCCGTTGAACCTAACGATGGAATGGAGCGCCATTAGAAAATAGAATTTTGGTGGTGTGATAAGTATTTTATAAGTACAATATTCATGAATGTATAAAATTCCCACCAATCCATATGGACAATCCTGCCAACATATGTGTGGGGTGATTTATATATGTATGGGTTGGAAGTATATACAATGGATTGAACTTAATTTTATACATATATGTAAGGATATGGGTTGGCAGTATATGTAATGAAATTTAATTTAATTGCATTTAATATATACAATAAATTGAATTGAGGTAAGGATGAATCACATAAAATATCACAAACTATTTTTTTACTTCCAACCTAATGTGTTTTTAAAAGTTAAATAGATATTTGTTTAAGATGTATTATTTTACTTTTTGCTTTTTACCATCAATATAGTATGATTCTTTTTATAAAATCATGACGATAAAAAATAGATTGAGTGATGATTTTCTTCCAAAAATTAATAAAATAGATGTAGTAAAAACCATAAAATTTTTGGTGAAAGGATATTAGAATATAACTTTCACTAGAATATAAATGCAAATATTAAATGTTTTTGATACATTATATTTTTTTCAAAATCAGATAAGAAAGAAATTTCATAAAAAAATACAACTAATCTAGAAAAGTTATTAGTTTAATGTGTATAAAAAGATTTAGCATTAGCCCTGGAGTTTTTAAAATATCAAAGATTAAAAAATAAAGTACCTAGAAATGCTTTCTATTTATAAAATTATATTAAAAATATCATAAACTAAAGGAAAAATGAAAAACAATTAAAAAAATATTTTATTAATTTAAATGAAAAAAATATTTTATAAAATAAATTTAAAAATATAATTATTTATTGAAATATTTTATTTTAATTAAAATATTATTTTAAAAAACTTATCAATATAAACCTCTATATATATATATATATATATCAAAACTTGATTTACCTAACATATTTCATTTGTTTTTTTTAAATGCACATGTATCAGGAACAATAAATGAATGTTTTTGTGCATACACATTATTAAATTTATTTTATTTTAAATGAATATCTAACATATATATTATTAAATTAATTTTTTAAAAATAATATCAAAATAAAATAAAAAGAAAAGAAAAATATAACAATTTATTTTATTATATAAAATTTATTATGCGGAGAGGAGTAATAATAATATGAAGGCAGTTTTTATAAAGAAATATATTTTAGAAATATTAATAAAAAAAATTTTAAAAATAAATATTAAATTTTATTTTTAAATATATAAATAGAGTATTACTATCAAAAACCTTTAAACTAGAATTAATTTTAATATTATTTAACTACAATGTTGATAAAAATAAATTAAAGAAATTTAATAAAAAAAGGTACAATGTTTAGAATACGTCTTTCCAGAGAAGGAAGAGGTATATTCCGGCAATTTTGTCCACATTGCCCAGGGTGTTGGGCAGGAACTTCGGGATAGCCGTCAAAACAACGGTAGCGTGTAGGAGGCCTGAATGTCAGATGGTGACGCTTGGTTTTATGACTTCTGTGGAGATGTGTATTTTTTGAGATATAAGATAATTAATGTGGTTGGGCAGTATATGTTTATTGTTAAATTTAAATTACTCAAAATAATAGTCACCTAGACCCATGTTGATACATTGGAAGCCTCATTGAGATTAAGACACCTTACAATCTAAATATGTTAATGAAATATTATATTATTTTTATTTCATTAACAAAATAAAAAAATACAATAATTAACTTATTGTATAGTAAGCTATATGGTAAAAGAAGAAAAGAAAAGCTATATGGTAAAAGAAGAAAAGAAATCATCAACCATGTGCAGAGAATTTCAAGATAGGTCATCAGCCCATGTGAAGCAACACAGCCTTGTTCCTCTTCTGATCTAGGCATTGTTGACCAAAAATCTAAAAATTAATTTGACTGTAAATTTGTTGGGTTATATGATCTAGCCATTGTTGACCAAAAATCTAAAAATTAATTTGATTGTAAACTTGTTGGGATATATTGGAGCGGGATGGAATTTGAGGGGTAAATTTGCGAGTGACTTTCCTATAGAGTTAAAACATTTACAAATTTTCAAGATCTTTTGTTGAAATTGTCAAGATGAGGTGGGAAATTGTAAAAACTGTCGTATTTTCGAATTTAAAAGGTGCGCCTGTTTTGAAATTCCAACCTTCACGGGAGGGTGGAGTCAAATATCAACGTCTGACTTTTTGTCGCTCAAATAACACGAATCTGTAATCGGTATGCTCCGAAATTATAATCGGGAATGCCAATTAAAAGAGGCTATAGATGGACAATACAGGCTTCATCGCAAGTGCGATCTTTACATCGTTGACTGCGATATACGATCACAACGTCGTTCACTGCAATATATAAAGATGTTAGTGAAGTTTTTGGTTTAGTTAAACTATTTTTATTTAATTGGAAAATTCTGTTTATTTGCGTAAGTTTTGAAAGTGATAATTGATGTGACTTAAAAAAAAAAAAAGTAATAATTGATGTTATGTGATTCATTTTACTAGTTTTAATTTTTCTTTTTTCACCTATATAAGCATCACTTGATGCAATAAGTGTTAAATAAACTATTCATAAATCATAAAAAATTAATAAATTACTACTATCTCTCATTAAAATAGTCATAAATATTAACACTGTTAAATACCAAAAGTAATATTTAATAAAATTTTACTATTTAAAATGCCTTTACATCCCAACATAAATTCACACTTTTTAAAGTAGAGGACGGTATTTGTATGAGTGGATTGCTTTATGAATGTGGATGGCAATATTTATGTTTGGGTGACATCTTCAATAGAGAAAGGATATACATATTTAAGTCGATAATAAGATCTGTGTTTCGAAATATTTTAGGTGAAGATGAGTGAAATGATTAAATATATAAAATAATCTCGAGGCCGATAATATTGGGAGTTTTATGCTCCCATTTCTTTCTCGGGTTTTATATGCTTCCATTTTTTTCTCGAGAGAATGCTATACTTGTGTGGAAGAATTTGGATACGATGGTTCGGAAGCGTGGAGGATCTTATCGCAACTTTTGTCCGTTGTGCCATTGAAGGGCAATATGTAGTATCATAATCACCGGGTTCAAAATGAAATGGTTTTCTTTCAATCTATATAAGGTCGTTTTTGCATGAGGCCGACAATTGGGCAGAGCCGGCAACACAACGCTATCGTGCGAATAGGATGGGTGTATCTTCACATAAAAAAGAGTTGTCTATTGAGGCAGTGAAATAGGCCGGATGGTAGAAAATTGTCAGAATCAGGTTAACTAAAATTCAAAAAATAGGTAGTTGAAGTGTTTAATCCATTTTTGATAGTGGAAATGGATTCAGCATTATCAAAAACTTTTAGGGCAGTCAAAATACTAATGTTTAATAACTGTGAACAAGATACTGGGCAAATTTTTGCCAAATTTTCTGAAAATCATTGCCGAATTCTAGACGAAAACACAGCTTTTTTTAGACTAAGCGAAAAAGATATGCCTTTTTTTGCACAGGACGATTGTGTTGGGCAGGTAACATAAAGGTCTCCTCAGAAATAGATCATGGAATTACGAGAGGGAGATATTTAAGTCGTTGCACAGCTGACGTGGAACCGCTTGTAACCGTCATACGAGGAGGAAAACGCGCAGATATGGACGAACCAGAAGGGATCTACGATTGTCGAGGAGGTCTTACAGGAAGGAGAAGGGATCTATGATTGTCGAGGAAGGCCTTAAAGGGAACCAGAAAGATCCACCGTAAGCAAACACAGATGGCGTGTACTCTTGTGGTTGGTCGGCAGAAATCTATGCTTGGGTTCGCCTCGCGCTTCTCGCTTTGGGATGATATGAAATAAAAAAGGACCAGATATCACTGAAGCCGAAATACTGAGACTGGGTCGCAGCGTGGTCTAACTACTGGACGTACATACGTTTTGCGGTATTTTTTTCTTCCAATTTTATCTAAAATTTTACAGCGATTTGTTGAAATTATGGTAGAATATGTATAATTTAATTTTGAAAAAGAAATGGGGTTTGAATTTATCTATTCATACTGAAAACAATTTAAATAACCAAAAATATTTATAATTTTTTTCAAAATTAACAGACAACAAAAATTATATCACCGAATTCTAAAACAAAAATTACAATTTTTAAAAACAATATACTGCCAAACTCTGGGAAAATACAAAGCAGAAATGGTATCACCAGACTCAAACTGAAAATACAAAACAAAAGCACTGAAAATAATGTAACACCAGACTAACGGAAAATACAAAAGAGTTAGAGGCGCCCTGATTACCAAAGGCCGGAAAACGACTTGGAGACGGGGAAGCGCACATCCCTAATCTCTCTAATACATCATCGATGTCATTTTTTCATTTTAGTGGCACTCTTGGTTCATGCTATGTTTTCAACGGCGATCTTCAACAACGAATCTTTCAGTGGGTTTAATGGTGGGTTTAATGGTTAAGATTCAGGAGATTGTTTTTTTAAAAGAGATTATAGGTTTAAAATTAGAGTGGTTTAGAGTAAGTATGTTTTTATAGATTTAGTAATCAAATAGCTCAATCTAAGTGTAGGTGAGTTCTATGTATGTTTCTGTAAACTTTAAAATAAAAAATTCATACACTAATTTGACTTGACGTTTACTTTAAGTATTAATAATAATAATAATTTAAAAAAAAACCCTCATACACCAATTTAATTTGACAGTAATTTAAAATTACATAATAATAATAATGTACTTTTGTGCAAAAAGAACTCACTGTGCATTGCAGGAAACGAGTTCAAATGAGGTGTATTTATTATAACTGAGAACTACTTTGGACATGATTTCTTCAATTGAAAAAAGAATTAAATAGGAGTCTTTTAGAACACTACAATTTTATTGAACACGGTATTACCAGACGAATCTATGCATCCGTTGCAGAGAGACGCAGGCACGGCTTGTAACCGCCATCAGAGGAGGAAAACGCGCAGAACCAGACGAGGAAGGTCTTACACGAAAGGGTCCATCGTAAGTAAACGCCGATGACGTGTATTGATGTGGTTGGGCAGCGAAATATATGATTGAAATAGCGTCACAATTATCTCTAATTCAAGAGGATATTAGGAGCTCTGAAATCAAATGAACCATTTATCCCTGATGCCTAGATATTGCGACCGAGTAGCGAACGCCGAGAAGCGATGAGGTGGACGGCGAACTGCACATTCCTAATCTCTCTCATACATCTTAGATGTTACTTTTTCATTTTCGTGCTGACATGGCTCACCTATACTTTGGCACGTTCTCTATCTTCAACAACGGCGACCTTCGTCATCGACGAAGCTGTACGTAGCTCTATTGTTGCAGAAACAAGAGGTTCCGATCTATCTTTGTTTTTGGTTTTTATTTTTTGATAGGAAAAAAAATACAAATAAATTTAAATATAAATACTAATTTTGAGAAAACTGCGGCTTTTAATTTATCAAACAAATAAAATACATATTCATTTTGGCAAATCTATCCAGTAGTTTCACATTTTTATATTATGAAAATTAGCATGCCTACTTTTCTGAATTTTCATATTGATTTTTATGATTCTGAATTTGTTAGACTTTCATTATAATTGTAAAATTTCCTGAGTAATTTTTCACAACACATGCTGAACTGTTGGCATGAATTAATGGAAATCGTGGATGGCGTGAGTCTCTAAAGACAATCAAGCTATAAAGATGTTAAATATTACAATACAATAGATCTCGCGCTGTAAAGACGTTAAATATTACAATAAAATAGATCTCGCTTTTTATTTGATGCGCAAGACAACGCAGCTCGCAGATCTTGTAAATTCCTTGCAGAGCAGACTTCGAAAGAAAGTGGCCACATATCATTACAGAAATATGTTATAAAGAGAAGCTTAGTAGGTATCTCCCGTCCTATCATTTGTAAGAGTTATTCTTATTGTTATGGTTCTTGATAAAAGATATACTTTTAAAAATTAAAGATTTATTCTTTCGCATTTTAAAACAATTAATCGAGGGGAAAAACTCAGGAAAGGAAGGCAGCTGCAGGTGTTTTACAATAGAGAAAATCACCAAAGATCAAAGATGCAAAGGCAAGTCCTTGTATTATTATCATTGTATTTTCATTTATTTTGTGGCAATTAATGAAAATAAGTAATTGTATGTTGTTTATTTGAGTTTGTTGTGGGATCGAACTCTTTGGCCTAAGGGTTGTGGGCTTGGAATAGAAGTTTTAGGACCAAGGGATGCGATATATCGGATATCAGCTGAGGAAGGAGGACGCTGTGCAGGTTCTACAGGTTCACGAAGATGGATTCTTTAGGGAAAAAACTACGGCAGTACTCGTAGCAAATAAGCATGGCAAATTTGTTTGGAGTCTACGGTTCCAGAGAATAAGAGGGAGAAGAGGAAACTGGAAAAATCACTTGATGAGTCAGGGCATACTCTCATCGTGTGCGACCACATCCATTTTGGTCTTGACCAGGTATTTGTCGAAGTTGCTAATTTACCGTCTATTTTACAAGTACCAAGGGTTATGGAGAGCGTCATGCCTCCACTATACAATCTTCGAAGGGAAGGGGAGATCTGGAAAAGATGCGGAAGCAGAAGGCAATGACGCGTCGGCTTATGGAACCTCGACAATCCATGTCCTCCACACTATCAGACCTGACACTTTAATCTTTTTGCTTTCTTGTTTTTCGACAAGACTCCTAAACTCTGAATACGTCATCCTTGGTATTCATGAAGTAAATCTAAGACTAACTATCACCAATAAGAGCTTTACCTACTTTCATTGCTATGAAAACCAACTTTCGCATACTTATCAAGTACATTGGCAATCCTTCATGGTGCACACTTATTTCTTTCCAATCTTGAAGTTTGCCAATCCTTGCACTATGTTCTTTTAAGATTGGCAATGCTGCCTTGTGTAAGTGATTTAGTCTTTTGCACTGAAGTTTACATACTCTCGCACGAGTTATTAGTGTTATGCAATAGTGCACTCATAGGGTTTCCACACAATTTATAGAAAACATTTTCATAAACACTTTAGATTTAGTGTGCACTAAGATCTAGTGTAGTAAATTTTGGGTTAAAAATTCCTCAACAAGTTATTTCATTCATTTTCAAAGATTTTCTTGGTAAAAATTCCTTTCATTCATTTTCAAAGATTATAGACTCTCTATTAAATAAGATCTAAAACTTTTCTTTGAATGAAGATTCGTTTATCATCAAATTATATTTAAGATAGATCTATTATCATTGAAGTTAAAAGGAGATTTTTAATTAACACAAGTACATACGAAAATACTAAATCCTAAAAAGCTAATTATATCACTAGATGACATCTATAATAGATCGGTCCAATGCCTACAATCAAATACATGCCATCTCCACCAAGTTCCACTTTCATATTTGCCTCTTACCCCAAAAATTTGTTGAAGGCCTTCTTATTATAGGTTATATGTTTAGAGGCTACACTATCCACATATCAATCAACAATAGATATTAGATATGATGTTAAATAATAGACATTAGACTATAGAGAAGTGTGTCTCAAGCTTGTAAATCTTATTGATACTTTTACATTCCATGCAAATTCCTTATGCTATTATTGCTTAGCTTTCCTCTCCCTCTTCTCATGACAGTTAAGCACTTGATGTCTCTCATATCTTTCTTTCTAGCTAGAGGAATTTAAATTATCATAGTTTCCCTTTGAAACCTTTCTTGAGCCCTCATTTCTTCTTTCCCTTCTTCATCTTGCTAACAAGGAAAAGATTTTTCTCTTCTCCTCATACCTATAATAGTCTAAGGAATAACAATAAGAGTTTTTTTGAAAGCAAAAACCTTAGTGATAGTGCCAAAAAAGTTCATTCCTTAATAAATATTCCTTTGTTCAAAAAATTCCTTTATTGATATTAATTTTATACGAATAAAAATTCTTGTACAAATCTTTTATCAATTAAAATTCATATATATATGTAATTAAATTTCTTACCCTAACCAAAATAAAAAATAATTATTATTAAAATTCTTTCATTAATAAAAACTGAGTAATAAAAACTCTTAACCCAATTTTGATGAAAGCTCTTGGCTTGATTAGCAGAAGAGAAGGTGCTTCTCTAGTTCTTGGATTATGATTTTTATGGATAGTCAAATGTACAAGGCTTTGTAGGTTGACTAGACATTGGCAAGCAGAGCATTTAACTTCTAAATAAAATAAAAAAAAACTTAGAACTTGAGCGAGTTCAAATAATTCAACATGGAGACGATTTGTACAGATGGAAGACGATGTGGTGGAGGCTTCAAAGGAAGAGGGTTGAGAATTCTTGTAATTTGTTACTGCATGTTCTATTCTTCTTCTGGGAATAGTAGATTGTGAGGAAAATACATAACTGCAGAGGAAGAATCTTCTCTGATTTGTGTAGAGATTATAATTTGGGTTTTGGCTGTTCTCAAAATATCGACCACCTAGCTCTCATGAAAGCTTAATTCTTCCCATTTAATGGTTTGATGCTCAATCTTCTGATTGTGAGCATCTGTAAGAACAACAACACTTGATTTTGATTCTTAGCTGGGAGAGTGCAGGACTGCTGGATAGAGGATGTTAGTATGATGGAAACAACCTCTAGTGTGGATAGAAATATTTGTTCTTTTTCTCCGCATATCAAATCTAGATGTCTTTATTTGTAACTGTAGTATGTCTCTAATGTGTTCATCATACACATAAACAGAAAAGTTAGGATAGCAATCAAACCAGACTGGTCCATTTGACAAAGGTGCAACAATTCCTCCAAGAATAGAATCAGTATATTTGTTATGAGTCGGGTCACGAAAGGTAGCTAAGACAAAAGTGTTTAACCCTCTATGAGTTAAGGCCAAAATTCCTATGTTGAATGTAGGAAGTGTTGTGTTTATTTGCTTCTTTTTGTAATTCCTTTGGATCTAGCAAGGGGATTGTTTGAACAAATTCTGCATCTTCTTGGACCTGGCTTACACATACTTTAATAGAAACTCGGGTAACAACTTTCAGGTGGAACATAGAAAGTTCATAATAAACTTCAGATGGATTAATTGTCGATATTTTCCTGCATGAAGCAGGTTGGTTTTCAAAAATTTCGATTTCAGCAAAATTTGTTATAGAAGATGAAGCTTTATCAAAGAGATTTGCAATGTCTATATTACCGATACTGTGTTCTTAATCTTGTACTTCTCATAAAGAAATAGATCTTCTTCCAGCTTCCATATTAGCAAAGAAAGAGTTTATAGAGTTACCCCGAGGAAGAAGATGTTACTGGCTCTGATACTAATTTTCCTGTAGGGGTTTCCTCTGTCAGAGATTGAAGCTCTCTGATCAACAAATTCTATCTTCTAGGAGAGATACACAAAATTTGACACGAACCCATACACAAACCTTCAAGCAAGTCTAAAACCAAACACGCTCTTTCACAACCTTCTACCTAATGAGAAAACAGTGTCCCACGACTCTAAGTTAACCTCTAGTGAACCTCAAATGAACCTCTCTCTACTTAGAATAAAAAATGTACTCAGCAAAATAATTCTCACAATAAAAGGCTTCTATTATTTATTTTGAAGATTTTACACAGATCTGCTAATTACAGAGAAGAACTACCTAGTTCATATTAGAGATTGACTGTTGAGGCTTCCACTGAGTATATCACCTTGAGGCAAGATGAAACTCAGAGGCTTTCTCGCCTTTTACAGACTCTGCCTGTGAACTTTATAAAAACCGAATGACTCAATCCCTAAAAGTTTGACCACTTTAGGTTCTCACCAAGATTGCGAGCCTTGATGTGTAGGCTTCTCGGAATTATGAACAACTAAGAAGAACTTTCTTTGCGATGCAAGCAGATCGAACCAATGTTCGCAGATGCAGAGTAGGAAGATAATTCTTGACTCCACCAAAAAATAACTTTGAATTTCACTCTAAACTTTGGTTCCTAAATGAGAAATCGTCCTCTTATTTATAGGAAATGAGGGAATCTCTTTCCCCAGGAATGGCCGACAATACTTTTTTGTACAAAGATTCGTCATAGTTTTGAGATGTGGATCAAATTCCACTAGAAGTCGAATAAGTGCTTTGAGTCTCAAAATTTTACGAAAAAGTTACACAATGAAGATATTATCGGAATCTCACAGAACCGGTCATACTACGGAAAAAGTTACACATTGAAGATATTATCGGAACCTCACGGAACCGGTCACACTCATAGTCATGTGACTAGACATTACATTACATAGTGGATACCTTTATCGTGCAAGGTCCACGAGGAACGGAAAATGAATACAATTATGGAACTCCCAACAAAGTGGAGTCACATAATCTTATCTTGGGATATATGCTTATGTCCCAAGCCTTTGTGAAAATCCTACGGATAATCATGGGTTTTCCTAAGATAATTTGTTGTTTAACTTTAGTCATGATAGCCCATTGGTGATGCTCAGTCATAAAATCTAGAAGGATCTCGTTGTTAGAGTATTCACTGATATCCGAGACAACTGTACAAGGTAAATGGAAGCATTCGATATTTTTTCCGATACCACATTTTTCACATTCCATTTGGCAAGAAGATTTAAAAAAGAGTGGGTCCATGGCAGAGTTATTGAGACCAAACATTCCCCACCATTCAGTCAGCCATTGTGGTTGATGATCAAGCTGAGTGGGGAATAGTGACCCAAATTTCAGTAGTGTATAGTATGTACATCCTGGTGTATCTTTGCAAAGGAGATTCCACCATAAGTTTTTATATGCAGAAAAATGGTAGACAGTCCCAGGAAAAAATAGAGATGGGTCATGATGTGGCCATAACATTTTCAGACTAAAATATGGATCTCTTGCTCAATTTATCACAAAATATTTGTGATAAATATGGAATCGATTACTTTATTCTCGCCAAACCTCGATTAAGTCTTTGAAGTGAAGGTTCATTGTTATTTGTGCTTCATCTGCTAATTTGTTGGAATGGTTGTATACCATGTTAGGAATCCATTGCCCTAACTTTGGATAGATTTTTCTGTCTAGAACAAGATGTTGAAGATCTTCATGTGGTTGGAGATTTGCATTTAACACTTGAATGTTTCGTAGCTGCCAAGTTGGTTTCCAATTATTTGTATAATATTTCCATCGGGTGGAGGCTGGGATTTCTCTGTAAATTTATTTGTTGTGCTGGACATCCCATTCTGTAACAATAAGCATGAGGTGTATTGGCCCTTGGAGATTTTCTCTGTTAAGAAAATCAGAAATGTTATTAGTGATACCCTTAATGTGTTCAACATCAAAATCAAAATTGGAGAATAGGGCCTACCAACTTGCAAAGTTTGCTTCTCTAGGTTTCTTAATATCCTTTGTCGGGACCTTTTTCATGGCAGAGGCATCTGTTCTTAAAAGGAATCTTTTATTGATCAGATGGATATCAAATTTTTCAATGCAGTTCCAGGCTACTTTGACCTCTTTGTCAATTGTAGAATAATTTTTCTCGGCTAGATTCCAAACTCCTGAAGCAAATTGTATAATTTTCATCACGCTCATTGTTTTTCTTAAGAACTCCTCCCCAACCAAGCTCACTAGCATCAGATTCAACAATTTTACATATATTTTCATCAGATACATATAAAATGGGTAGGACTCGGACTTTTCTTTTATTTTCTTGATTGCAACTATATGGGCATTCGTCCAGGGACTGAGATTCTTTTTGAAACGCTGATTCAAGATTCTTTTATCTTGGGCACAATTTTTGTAGAAGTTTTAGACATAATTCATATAGCTTAGAAATCTCTGCATCTGGGTTTTCTCTTTTATTTCATCAGGAAACTTATTAGCAAATGCAATAGCATGTTGTTGCAGGGTTATTTTCCCATTTTCAAAGATGTGTCCCAAGAACTTAATATTTTTTTGGAATACTTCCATTTTCTTCTCACTCACAACCAATCCACCATTTTTAACAATTTGTTTAAATCTGTTCAAGTGCTTAAAATGTTCATCTACAGATTTAGAAAATACTAATATGTCATCTATATATACAATAATCCAATCAAAATATGGCTTAAAAACTTGGTCCATCACCTTTTGAAATTTTGAGGGAGCATGTTTCAAGCCAAAAGGCATGACATTCCATTCATAGTGTCCTGATGGTATACTGAAAGCAGTTTTAAATTGATCCTCTTCCTTGATAGATACCTACCAAAATCTTGATTTCATATCAAATGGAAGTATTCCAAAAAAATATTAAGTTCTTGGGACACATCATTGAAAATGGGAAAATAACCCTGCAACAACATGCTATTCGAGTTATCAAATTGCCTTTGTGTGGGATTGGGTAGGTATCATCTGCCAGGACATTGTTGAGTGGTTTATAATTAATTACCAGGCATGGTATTCCTCTAATTTGTTCAAAATGTTTATTGACATAGAATCCATAGCAGTTCTAGGAGCTACTAGATTCACGGATCAATTTTCTGTTCAACAAACTTTGAATCTCTTTTTGACAGAGTTGTCGGTAAGCTTCATTCATAGGGATTACTCTACTTTTACACGACTTACCAAAATACTCTAGTTTGTATCGTAGACCAACAAATTATTGCTTTTGATGCCATAAATCATTGGGCTCTTCAGCGCAACATTCTTCTTATAAAATTTTCTGATTTTTATGATTCTTTTCATCCCATAGGGTTTTTTGAGTTGGTCTTCAATCTGGAGGTAGGATTGGAAATCCTTCAATTCTACTAGTTTTTCTTGTGATTTATGTAACTCTTGCATTGCGTGAATCGTAGTGGAGATTCGAGCAGTTGAGACACATGGGAGTGTGATGGTATGCAGGTAACCATTATTGTTTGGTACAAAGATTAAATATCATGATCTACCACCATCTTTAGGTCTTGCAGAACCATGTGGTTCTACGATTGCCAAAAATGGATTTCCCAAAATGTAGTCAATGGGAATGTTTCCTACTGCAAATTTTACATTTATGCAATATGTATCAAAACATAGTGTGGTCTTAGGAACTTCATACTGAAAATTATACCCTTGTGCCCATAATCCATTAACTTCGCATACTGCTTTAGACCAATACTTAGCAGGGACATATTTTTTATTCAAAACATTGATGTCTTCTCTAGTATCTAATAAATTTTTGAGATGAAAGATCTCATTCTGGATTTTAATCTAGAGCGTGGCACGAAATTGTTGATGTTGTACTGCCATGATTTTCATATTGCTCAAGCCCTTTTAATTTGCAGGTATGGTCTCATATATTTCTATGTTAGGATTCGTTCTGGAAAAGAGCTCTGATTGTGAGAGGGTACTCTCTTCTTCAGGAAATTTTCCTTTTTCTAACTTGGACACCTGGGCTTTGAGCTCTACTATTTCGTTTTTCAAATTTGTTATTTATGGGAGTGTAAGAGTCATGTGTTTATCATTTTGATGATGCTTCTGGAAATATTTAGTATTCTTTTCAAAATAAGTTTCTACAAAGAGAGATTTAGAGTTAGAACTCTTACCGGTAGAAGCAGATATAGATCCTTAGTTCTTGAGCATGGTCTGCAAGAATGTTTCCATCAACCTCTCTTTCATTTCTCCTTCGAGTAAAGTCTTTATTCCTGCAAGAACTTTTTCTTCTTCATCATCATTGAGGTGTGCCATATAGATCTTGAGTTTTGGTTGTGGTTTGCTTGATATTTGTGCTTCTAGATCCTCCTCAGAACTATCCTCTGAATCATTTTTTGTATCGGACATTGGACAGTGGCAATTATCAGAATATGTACAAATATAATTTTCAGCAACAAATATGTTATCTTGCTCTGACTCTTTAGAGTTAGAATTATTGAAACTAGAGGTTTCATTTGAGTTGCAATAATCTTGTCCAAGCATGTGAATTTCTTCTTTGATATGAATATTAGGACAATGTTCAGTTTTATGTAGTTTGGAGCCACACTTAAAACATTGGATAGTCACAAGCGACCTCTTTTGTTTTGCTTTATCCTGAGAGTGTTTCCTTTGTTTAGTTTTGAGCCTTCTCCAATCGGGAACTGGTTTGATGTATGGCCTTGTTGGCCTTAGAGCCAACATAAAATTTTATTCCAGGCTTCTTGTTTATGTGCCTTAAGATGCATATCTTGTGGACTATAATAATGAGTATGGGACACAATTTTATAGTATCCTTTAGCAGAATTTCCCTTAGAATACTTAGGCTAGTTGGAGTGTTTTCGAGATCGTCTAGAATAATGCTCCCTTGATTTGGAATACTTCTTCATAGCTTTCTTCGTTCTTTTTCTTTGTACAACAAGATCATCAAGAGATAGTCCATATTTATGGATGATGGACTTACTATCAGGAATTCGTGATAGTTTTTGGATTAACTTATTCATATTTGAATTTGTACATAGGCCAATTAAAGCCTTGGTTATGGTGCAGTAGATTTCACCCCATGTATAAGATTCATATGGTTGTTGGAATGCCTCCTGAATTCTCAAATAATCCACAAATTTGGTTGGTAGTGCAGCAAGATATACATATTTCCATAAGATATTTTTACTGTCTTTAACTTCATATATCTGCTGCACCCAATCTCTATGGAAATATTCATATTGTGACATCTTTTTGCACTTTAAGTTCATTAGTATCTGGGAATGTTTATCTGATATCTCAGTTTCAGAATCACACCAATGTTCAAGAATCATTTATGTAAGGGCACCAATCATGTTGCTTTGTGCACTTCCATCTTCATGCAATACAATATCTCCTTGCTCATCTTTAACAAATTATTTTGCCATTTTTTCTAAAATTGCGGGATAAGACTCCACTTCCCACCACCTCTGAAGAGTGCCAGTAAAGCATTGGATCAATGTTTTACAAGCTTATATTTTAGTTTTACCCTTCATGCACATGAGTTTGTATTTAGTAAACATCTCTTCAACCATCTGTCCATTAGGGGAATTTTGAGGTCTAAAATGGGCCTCCTAAGGAAATTATAAAATAATAGTGGAAAAAATCAAATAATTTGATGACATCATTAAATTTTAGAGGGAAAAATAAAAAAACTACTTTTTCAACTCATATTTTCAACTTATCTCCCAAATTTTTTACTCAAATTTCGAGCGGGAGTACTCGTTGGATGCAAAATTTAATTCCTCATCCAAAGAGTACCCATGTTGCATACTTTTTATGGGTCCTACTACATGAGAAATGAGAAATACATTAAAAACGTGATTGTAATCACGTTTTTTTTATGTATTTCTCATTTTTCATGTAGCAGAGTCCATCAAAAGTATGCAACATGGGTACTCCTTGGATGAGGAATTAAATTTTGCATCCAGCGAGTACTCCCACTCAAAATTTGAGTAAAAAATTTGGGAGATAAGTTGAAAATACGAGTTGAAAAAGTAGTTTTATTATTTTATTATTTTTTAATATTTTTACTTTTTAACTTAAAAAATGGTGAATCATCCCCCATGGTTGACATCATCAACTTGAATCTTATTGGTTCTTATAAAGTTTATTTTTGTTGTACATTTTTCTTAGGAGGCGCATTTTAGACCTCAAATTTCCCCTAATGTAACTTGGCCAGAACTAAGATTATCGACATTCCATTCTTTGTGGGAGTTAGGTTGGAATGTTTGGAATTCAGGCATGCATCCTTTCTCACTAAGGTCAAGAGTGAAATATCTGGTAAACTGACTTGGCAATGGTTCATAAACTGGAAAACGATGGGATTCAGAAGATGATTCTGGTTTATCAAGATTTTCTTTGGGAAAAAAATGACAGAAATCTATCAACAGTTTTTGTTTGAACATAGATAGGATGACAGAAAAGAATATATGAGGAAATGTCTTTGTCTTTTGCAGAAATTGATAGTCCTTCAAATTTGGAGGTCAACTCTTTAATTTTTCGTGGGTATGATCTAATCCTTGAGTGAATCCCCTTTCAATATCATCATAATGGAATTTGAGTTGGTCAGACAAAGATGTTGTGTCTCTAGTGCTTTCACGGACAAAACCTTCAAGAGTGGAAACAAAAAATTGAAATTCATTCATATTCTTATTCACAGTGTTCATAGAGACTTGTAGAGACTCAATTTGCTCTTTCTGTGAAAAATGAGTTGAAGTATGTACAAAGAGACCTTTTAAAGTAGCATTTGTCCAGTTTAACTACTCACTAAAAATTTGGATTCTACCATCTGTGCCTATGGCAGAGTCATCTCTTACAACCAAAGGAGTAGCTCTGGCAATATTATCGTTTTCTCCTAACATAATACCTTTATATGGTGGAAAACCTGATGAAGATTCAATTTTTGAATCATCAGAGGTTGTCCATTGGTGTTTGGTGGATATTTCTCCAGAAAGCATTTGTATTTTTGTGCTTGTCTATTTTTTCTTCCATTCATAGAAAGAAATCCAAGTTTTTGTAGAATCCATATACTCTTTCCATGGGAATGAAAAACTATGTTTTTCTTCCATGTATGTTGTCAAATTGAAGTCATTGGAATTTGGATGTGAAAATAGATCCCAATTCACCATGATTTTCATCCAAGCAGCATGAACTTTGTATTTTGGACATCATGTCATGAGAGAAAAGAATTTGTACATTTCAGGTTTTGATGGATTTTTACAGTCATCTGGAATAAGGTTTTGGAAACGTCAAGAAGGAATGAGTGAATCTAGCTACTCAAGATAACCTAGGTCATACCTTAGCATATCAGCAAGTCTCATTTTGATAAACATCTCAATGACCCTTGGGTCTTCATTTTCTAGAGACAAAAGGTCGTGAAACTTCATCATGAGGGAATGAGATATCGTTGCACTTATGATTTGGAAAAGAGTTTTTTAGCATAACAGAAGGCGCTTCTCCAGTTCTTGGATTATGATTTTTATGGATATTCAAATGTATAAGGCTTTGTAGGTTTAATAGACATTAGCAAGCACGGATATCCCAGTATCTGGGATATCTATGGTCAACCTCTCTAGATTATGTTCCAACTCTGTGAGGGCCTCAGCTGCATCAGTCTGCAGAAGAAGTGCTGCTATAGGTTGTGATCCTCATCTATCAAATCGATGAAGCACTTATGGTCGTACTGGGCCTACATCTGTGTTAAAATGTTTTTGATTATCAGTATTGGATGATAAAAAATTAAATAAAAGTCATAAAACATAAAAAAATCCAAATGAGACTTTTTACTTGACTCATCCCATTGTGCTCTAGGTGGGAGTGTTGTATCAGGGTCACCCCTGAAATCCACCCCTACATAGGGGAAGTCCTCGATCATGAAAATCTAGCTTCTCAATCATATGAAAAATTGAGGTGTATATCGGACAGTAGGACCAACATCGTCGCCATGGCGAAACATCAATGAAACCCATCACAACATAAGAAGTTATCTCAATCCTGTAGGATCCACTAACTGCTGATGTGGTACAAGGAGTGGAATCCTCTCTAAAGAAAAAGATAGAAGAATGACACCATAGCCAAAATTTTTGAGCCTACCATTCTTTGCTCAAGTGAGTTGTCATTTCATATTGACAACTAATCCTTCACACCAGTTGAATATTGTTCCCTCAGAGCACTCAATATTGTGCTTTGGTGGCCACATGAGGAGCCGCGCTGCCACATAATATAGTAACTGTGAAAGCAAAAATATTAAGATCAAGTTGTTCGATAGTTTTTATATCAATTCGACCATCTTTCAATTGCGAATCCTGAGTGCAATATTGCACCATATAGGAAGAAGTGGGTTGTCCTCCTGACCGTGTGCCAAACAAAGAAATGTCTCTTCCCCTATGTGGAAAACTCGTGAGGATATAAGTATCCTCTGCATCAATGATGAGCCTATGATCTCCAATAATAAAACATTATTCTTGGATATCCCAGGAATTTACCAACCAAGTCATCAGCTCTACTTGGGCTTTCATTCCTTGTATGGACCAAAATTTGTATAGTCCACAATTCTTTAAAGCCCGAAGTGTTGCCCGACTATCAATTGTCTCATTATCATGTGTTTCATACTAGTGTTCTCTCCACCCAACCATAGTTGTTTCAATTTTCCTACAAACAATCATTAATAAGCATTAGGAATCTTTTGGAAGAACTTAGAGTAATTTTGATGGAAAGAAAACCATTTTTGAAAAACCCCACAGTGCCTGCGTGGGGTTTCTTTGTAGACAATGCGTATTTGTGCACAATATATACATAAAAACCGTGGTAGAAGGATAATTTTCTGTGTTAAAAATTATCTGGGTGCGCAAGCTTGATAAGGAAAACCTACGCACCCCCGAGGGCCATTTCTAAAAACGTATTTTCTCCAAAAAAAATAATCTCAAAGCCTAAAATGAAAAAGCAAATGGATAGAATTAAAGATAATGGAGTGATTAAATACCTGGAACTAAAGGTTCGTGAAAAGGTCCACCGGTTCGCCTCAATATGAGGTTCATAAGTTCTATGGTGAAAACCCTTTTTTACTGCTCTCAAAATAAAATGGTGAAAATTACTTGATTTATAGGTTTTTATGAATAAAATAATATTACTTATTTATTTTGACCTTTAGAAGTTTCAATTTTCAATATTTTTACGAAACATTGTGTTAAATGCAAATCTCCAACCACATGGATATCTTCAACATCTAGTTCCAGAAAGAAAAATCTATCCAAAGTCAAGCCAATGGATTCCTGACATGGTATACAACCATTCCAATAAATTAGCAGATGAAGCACAAACGACACTGAACCTTCACTTCAATGACTTAATCGAGGTTTGGCAAGAAGAAAGAAATTAGTTCCATATTTATCACAAATATTTTGTGATAAATTGAGCAATAGATCCATCTTTTAGTCTGAAAATGTTATGGCCACATTATGACCTATCTCTAGTCTTTCCTGGGATTGTCTACAATTTTTCTGCATATAAAAAATTATGGTGGAATCTCCTTTGCAGAGATAAACCAGGATGTACATACTATACACTAATGAAATTTGGGTCACTATTCCCCACTCAGCTTGATCATCAACCACAATGGCTGACTAAATGGTGGGGAATGTTTGGTCTCAATAACTCTTCCATGGACCCACTCTTTTTTTAATTTGCTTGTCAGATGGAATGTGAAAAATGTGGTATCTCCAAAAGTACTGAATGCTTCCATTTACCTTGTATAATTGTCTCGGATCTCAGTAAATACTCTGACAATGAGATCCCTCTAGATTTTATGATTAAACATCACCAATGAGTTGTCATGACTAAAGTTAAACATTGAATTATTTTAGGAAAACCCATGATTGTCCGCAGGATTTTCACAAAGGCGTGGACCACAAGCATATATCTCAGGATAAGATTCCATGACTCCACTTTGTTGGGAGCTCCATAATTGTATTCATTTTTCGTTCCTCGTGGACCTTGCACAATAAAAGTATCCACTACGTAATGTAATGTCTAGTCATCTGACTATGAGTGTGACTGGTTTCGTGAGATTCCGATAATATATTCAGTGTGTAACTTTTCCGTAGTATGACCGATTCCGATAATATCTTCACCGTGTAACTTTTTCGTGAAACTTTGAGACTCAGAGCACTTCTTCGACTTCTGGTGGAATTTGATCCACATCTCAAAATTATGACGAATCTTTATATAAAAAATTATTGTCGGGCATTCCTGATGAAAGAGATTCCCTCATTTCCTATAAATAATAGGATGAGTTCTCATATAGGAACAAGAGTTTAGAGAGAAATTTAGAGCTTTTTTTGGTGTAGTCAAGAATTATCTTCCTGCTCTACATCTGCGAACATTGGTTCGATCTGCTTGCATCACGAAAAAAGTTCTTCTTAGGTGTTTATAAGTCTGAGAAGCCTGCACATCAAGGTTAACAACCTTGATGAGAACCTAAAGTGGCCAGGCTTTTAGGGATTGAGTCATTCGGTTTTTAGAAAATTCACAGGCAGAGTCTGCGAAAGGCCAAAAAGCCTCTGAGTTTCATCTTGCCTCAAGATGATATACTCAGTAAAAGCCTCATCAGTTAATCTAAGATATGAACTAGACAGTTCTTCTCTCTAATAAGCAGATCTATGTAAAATCTGCTTATTAAAAAAAAAAAAAAAAAAAAAAAAACAAAAAAAACTTAAACTTTTATTATGAGAATTGTTTTGCTTGTTTTGCTAAATATTTGTTTTAATAAAGAAATTCATTTGAAGTTCACTAGAGGTTCACTTAGAGTCATAGAACGCTTTTTGCTCGTTAAAGCAAAAGGCCACCACGGAAGGGCATGTGTTCATTTCCTTTACCTAATCATTAAAGTCTTCGAGAGTTCCACTTAAAACAAAGATCCCTAAATATAAAAAAACTTCACTCTTTAACAACATATCTTTCATTATAAACCGTGTATAACACTTATAGCGAAATACCTTTATAACTTTTCGATAGGATGTAACTCAAATTTATATTATTCAATTTACAGTAAGTAATATTACATTGCATTTCATTAAATGGAAACCCATGGATCTCGTGGATTCTACTATGAATTTATATATATATATATATTCAAAAGTTATACATTCAGCAATTTTAATTTATAATTTTGACATTTAAACTGCATTTTCAATTAAATTTAATTAAAATATTTTACAAATAGCACAGAATATATATATTTTAATTAAATTTAATTGAAAATGCAGTTTAAATGTCAAAATTATAAATTAAAATTGCTGAATGTATAACTTTTGAATATTTCAAAACAAAATTCATAATATTAAATTTATTTTACATGATAAAATATTGAGATTATCAAACCATCATTCAAAAATAATAAAAAAAAACAAAAAGTCGTCTCTTTAAAATACGCCAAAAAAATACCTCTTAAAAGATAGTGCTTAAAGCAAGAGGCTAAGCGTGACAACACCTGTAAAGTTGTGGTGATTGGCGGCTATTAACAATGTTTAGTGCGATTGATGCAATAATGGGTGGACATATTATAGGTTGGTCGTTGAGACACTTATTCTTCTCGAATTTTCCAACGCATACAATTAGGGGAGGTATTTGTTGTGTTATATATTTAATGGTTTGGTTGTTGAGACACTTTTCTTTCTCGAATTTGCCAACGACATACAATTAGAAGGGGGGAGAGGTATTTGTAATTTTGTTATATATATATATATATATATATATAAAATAGGAAATTAATTTATATAAGTTTGAGGAACTAGTTGAATATTTAAACAATATTAATTCTAATATATATATATATATATATTTTAAGATCATGTTAAGTCAAACCTACATTTCTTTATTTAGTTCGCAGAATGAAGATGTACATCTTTCAGCGTTTTCTATAACTCATAATAAGATCAGATCATAGGGTAAAGGTGAGAATAAAATAAAAAATTATTAAAAACCCTAAAATAAGACTGATAATTAATATCATTGAAAATATGTTTTTTCCTTAATTTAATTTATCCCTTTACTTCCATGACATCAGAATCTTCGTCCACCAAACTCTTCGCGTCACGGTACTGAATTCTGGTAAAGTATTTCTGAATCTTACACTCTCTCACTGTAAAATTGATGTTTTCGGTAACGTGTCGAGTTTAAAGACCTAATACCAAACTACCATCTCTGCTCGGCATAGCATTGATCTTTATTGAGAACCAATGTACTTGCCCTCCATTTCTACTCCACGCCTGTGAAATATATGTAACAGTCATTATTCTATACTGCAAAGACCTGTGAGATCTTCAAGTAGAAAATATGCGGATTCAGCACCCATTCCAAATCTCTTCCATGCATCTTCGATCCGTTTTTTTAATTTTTGTGTGTACAGTGGGGCAACTATACTCGGCCTTTGCTTTACGCTCAGCATCCTCCTCAGACGCTGTTTATGCTACCGATCAATCACAAGCGGCATCTGGATTGAGCTTGAGCTCAACGCGTAACCACGATAACCCTATTGTATTCGTAAATCATAATGGGCCTGATCTAGGAAAGAAATTTGCCGGTCGCCTCTCCCAAACTCTAATTTCTCGTGGACTGCCCCTCGGCACTACCGAAACAGCTTCCTTGCACATAGCAATTTTCTCTAAGAATTACGCCAAGTCCAGTGGGTGCTTAAAGGAGCTTCCGATTATGTTGGAATCGGGAATGCCCATTATCCCCATTTTTTACGATGTCAAACCTTCCGATCTTGACTGTCATGAATCGTATAGTCCAGTCCTGCGCTCGTTCCGGTGGACGACCGTCAAGAATGGAGGTCTGTACGATAAGGATCTGCGCATGTTGGAAGAGGAGAAAACATTTGATAATCAGACTTGTCAAGAGAGACCACAGTACGACCCTAAGACAATTACAGAATGGAGGAAGGCTCTTTCTAATGCTAAAGGGATATTCGGTTTCGAGCTGACAGATTATAATAGGTAAGAAATCCAATTATTCTTTAGTAGTATTTTTAATTTCTTTTGGGTTTGATAGGTCTACGGTTCTTCATTTTAATTCCTGAGCTTTTGTGGAAAGGGAGTTCATCTTTTTCAGGATCATTATGGGAAGGGGATTTCATCTTTTAGTTCAGGATAGATTTAGATTTAGGGGTAAAAATGAGTGTAGGTTGGTTTGTCAAGTGGTTTGAGATTACAATAGGTTTGATTTATAGTTTGAGAAACCGTAATTTAAGGGCATTGTTATCAAAATGGCAGGTATCTCATATCACAGTACACTCTATTATTGTCTATTTTATGTTTTATGTCTAACAAACATTACACTAGTGATATAAATAAAATATCAATATAAAATTGACAAATAATATATAACCTAATTATATAAGAAATATTTTTGCCAATCTTCCACCCATTCAAAAATGTGTATGAATTTCATTAATGAATCGAGGACTAATTTAATAATTTGAATGCGTTATAGTCATTATATATTAAAAAAAAGAGTTTGGAAATGTTTTAGATTGAGTTATTAATACAAGGAGTTTTTAGAAACACCATATATAATAATTGTTTCTATATTTAGTTTTTTTAAGCTCCCTGTATGCTAATTGCTTGTATATGGAGCTTGTAGAAGTTCCTTATACCAGCATTGTTTTGGAGCTACTTTGATGGCATTCTTTTAATTTTGGGGCTACTTTGAAGGCATTCTCTTAAAATTACAAGCATTGTTTTGGGGCTACTTTGATGGCATTGTAGAAGTTCCTTATCTCATAAAAAGCATTGTTTTGGGGCTACTTTGATGGCGTTCTCTTAAAAAAACCATAAAATGATTTTTAAAATCTTAATTTTTATCTCTGAAATAGCTATACTATCATGAAGAATACAATATTCGTCATTTGGTACCACGTTGCATTGTGGGCGTGGGCCATTGTGTGAGTGGTGTTTTGAGTCGTTTCGAATTTTGTGTGAGGAGGTTCAAAGTGTAATAAGAAGTGAAGATTGAGGAGGATTGAGGCATGTCGAAGAGTCACAGGTGAGTGAGGCATATTTAAGAGTATTGTGGGCAATGCATTGTGAGAAACATTGTGAGGCGTGTTGCTAGGATTCGGTCATCTTCACAGTGTGAGCAACAATATGAAAATTTGTGAGAAGTTGCTATTGTTTGTAATTTTCTCACACATGTTTTGCGAGGATGCTGGTTCACCAAATTACACTATGTGATTTTTTTTGGTAGTTGTGTTATTTATTTATGTTTTTTTTGCTAATGCCTTATTATAATAGATGAGATTGGCTAATATCTTATTATAATAGTTTATGATATAACAAGTTTTAGTTATAGAGATTAGTGGGCAAGTTTTTTTAATTACAAATTGTTAAATATACTAAAGTATAATACAATGTAGTATATATTATAGTAATTTTAAGAGACATTATGGTAATGTTATTTGAGGTCTTATTTCATGGAATTTGTTTTTTTTTTAAAACTAAAATTGAGGCATTTCTAGGATGCAAAATAGTGTAGGAATTGCTACATTTTGAATGGAATAAATAGTAAATTATAAACATTTTCAAGAGGAAAAACATTCCAATATTGGCATTATATTACACTTTTTGTATATTAATTTAACCAAGTGTATTTGTTGTATGTTAGTGCATCATGAATGGAAAATCAACTATAGCCATGTAGCTTATATATATCATTATCTAGACACATTATAGTGTACACTACAATTTTTTATATTTTTTAATGTAAATATTGTCATTCGTGAAACTTATTTGCATCCATTCTTTATGTTGTTAGAGTTTTGTTATTCAAGAGTAGCCACTTGCATAGTTTGGATTTTTCGAGACCCTTAAATTTCCAAACTTGTTTACACCAAAAAATCAAGAGACTCTCTCTTCCCTTAGTAGTTAAAACTTTATATCCAATGCCTTGCACATAGTCCCTATTTAGATTTACAGACCAAATAATCCCATCTTCATAATCTCTTAATATAATATAATAGGCTTGTAAAGGTTCAATGTACCTTTACCAAGGAACTTCATCCTCCCTTAGATCAATTGTATCATACCCAACCCCTAAAGTCTAATTAGGGTCATGGAGTTTATCTAAACCTTGCCTTTAAGGTTAATTATGAAGATGGGGTTATCCAATATCTTCTTTATTCCATCACCTCAAATCACATTTCTGATACCTCCATCATCTTTTGATTATTGAGAACTTTCTAATGATATAAGTTTCATCCTATTCTAAGCCCCGAGCACAAATTTATTCCCATTTGAAAATATTCCCTTCAAGACCACATCAATGTCTATGTAATATCACATGGTTGACACATGGTAGCCCTTGGCCATGTGCCATTCCTACACTTGCCCACATCCACCAATCTATACCAATGGTAGGTACATAGACTTTCAATTCTTGAGGATAGTTCCTACCATTTAAATGAGCATGACCCATTTCTACTTGATGCGACATTGGTCATCAATTGATGGAGCCCAACTTCTCATTCAATTTCATCGCCAATGGATTTTTAAGTTGTATTAAGGACCATCAGTCACATAGACAAAATCTCCCTATACTTATCCTTATATGATAACGAGTTTCCAATTGATGGAGCCCAACCCTCATGAGGCTACATATAATTCAAGGTTTGAACCTCCTCGTAGGAGATCTCTTGACATTTGGTATCCATGTCACCTACCACCATGGTTGGAATATAGTTTCCACCTTAATGTCATTGCACACTCTAACCCATGTCACCTTGCCATATCATTTGGCCATGTCATCCCCACATCAAAACCACATCATATCCATGTAAATGCCACATGATCGCCATGTAAATGCCACATCATTTCCATGTCAAGGCCACATCATCTTCACAACAATGCCATGTCATTCCACGTTGGTGCCACATCATCTCCACGTCAATGCCACATCCACACCATGTCAGTACTGTGCCAACCTTTGCCACATCGAGGCCCTTATTATGCTTTAGAAAAATTAAGAACAATATGCTATCTACATTCTATATGCCTGACACCTAGTCTTATCAATTGATGGCTCCCAAACTTTCTATTCGATGACAAAGAATCCAGGTTCTATTTACATCAATATTTTTCACTCAATGGACATTAATGCACTCCTAATTGCTAAAATATAAACAACATTCATTAGTTGATGGTCCAATTCCTATCTTTTGATGATTTTGGACTCCCACTAATCGATGACTTATCAAATTTTGTCTACATTGAGATTTTGTAAATATAGGTAGTGGGTACACTCCCGAAGCCTAACACCCAATAATCCCCTTATTTTATAACTCTTTGTCACAACCCCTCTTATTGGCCATATGACTAGGGGTTGATGTCGGGGCCTTCAAACCTGAAATTTCCAAACCATCTCAAACAAATGGATTAGTCCCTGAATTCTTTATGGTTTCTAATAAAGTGATTCTATCCAATTTTGAAAGATTGGAAAGGACTTTAATAAGGCATTCATCAACCCATAAGACTTCTAAATCTATAGAAGTCATCATTAAACATGAAGGCAACTAGATACTCCATCTCTCTGCCAGTTAACCAATTATTTCTCACATGAAGCCAGAGAGGCCATTGCACAAAATTTACCTCTTTTTAGGCCTTCATACCTCTTCTCTAAACTTGGAAAAAATTTCCATTGATCACTAATCCAAATAGACATGCATCATGGTTGGTGAATCCTCTAGTTAGCCAAGTAAGGCCGACGCAATCACCAAATACCTCACCAACTTACAATAAGCCCTTCAACATATTATCCAACTAGTCAAGAGTTGTTCAATGAACTTTATAAAACTTATCATCAAATGTTCTATGAAAACATCTTTCATCTAGGTCCTCACCTTACTATAAAGGATATTGTGCTTAAATCCATGTTCATAATGTTAACAAGACCATTTTTTTTACACAACAAGATTAGATTTTGCTGGTATATCTAAGGAAGATGAGTTTTCTATTTAAGATTCCATGAGAGTCTCCTTCAACTAACCAACCATTTTAGTTTTCCAAGCAACTAAGGGGATTAATTCCCTTGATTAATGAGTCATAATTCTTGTTTGGTTGAATCTGGTATCAACCAAGAACTTAGAAATAACTAGGACTACAGATTTATCAATCCTATTCTTTATTGCTATCCATACAAATAAGAAAACATAAATATTTACAAGCAGACATATGAACATTATGAGACAACCACAACACTTAAATGTAGATTTACTATTTCATCTAGGAACCACATGAAAATTTACCAATTTATATAATTAACAAGCAACACATGAGTAATGATAACCATGTAGCATACAACTCATAGATACACAGTCTATCAACATTATTTCCATTTCATTCATTATTTTTTACATTATATATTTTATTATGCAAGGTCACTTATCTGATTATAATAAATGATGTCTACAATTTATGAAGGGTGAGTCATATTCCACCCCACCATAGGCTCAACTACATTGTAATCTCTCTTTCAATGAGCCACCCTCGAGTGAAACCAAGTAGCCATGACAAATAAATTATCTGCAACATAGCGTACTGGAGTTAATGATGATCTCCTTCATATGTTCATCACATTAGTCTTATGCCTATTTTTCTGTCATTCGGTTCTATTCTTGCACTCCCATGAGTGTTGGTCTATGTCTCTCTGTGCTCTTATCAATATCTGGTCTACTGGCTTCATGCACAAGGTTTTTCTCTAATTCACATGAGAACCTCCCCTTCTCCCTCTGCTTCTCTTTGTACTTTTCTCTCCTCAATCTTGAACACAAGTGCCTCTCTTGCTTCTCAGAGAATTCTTCCCTCTTTCCTCTTCCAATTTTATGGGTTTCTTCCTTAATGGGATTACATGGGTGGTCATAAGTATCCAAAATAAAGGGTGTTTATACCATGCCTTTTGGAAGTTTGGTACACACTATCCCACATCTTGGATAAGATAATTGGGGTATGGCCCCACTTCCCACATCATTGTTGGATATTAGTACTGCACCTTCTCATTTGATTTTTTCTTGGGAGTAGTTAACAATCTCATAATATTGGCTCAATCCAATAATTCCCATGCAAGGGCAAATTCCATAAACCCCCTTTTTAATAACTTCCCTCATCTCATGGCTCCTCATGGCCTGTATCACAGTTGCACCTCTTCATCATTTGTATTAAATTAGAATTAGAATTATTCCAGACCTTTTTCCCATTTACAATTAAATTCCCACATAAGGATCAATAACCTAATTAGTTGCAATATCAATGGGGGATGGGTGTTAGAGATGCTACATTTATCTTCCTCTAGGATAGACAATGTTGTTCCCATGTAGTTGTTCTATCCCATCTAGCAATATGCTTGAGCACATTAAAACCCCCATCTCTTACATCACAAATGAATTGTCATAGAAACCTATGGAAGCCCTTAGTTCATATCCATGAATTTAGCATAATTTGTATTTTGTCTCTCTTTCCCATGCTCCACACCAACAGATTCCCAACCAATGGAAAATAGGTAATGATCACATTCCATATAATTGAGGCATTTTGGATTTCTCTTAACATGATTTCTTACTCATTTCTCCACCATATATAGAGTTATGTACTTGTTCTTAATGAGTTAAGCTCATAACCCAAAACTTGAATTACTTTCCAGACACTCTTTGCAACTAGTTCCTTAAAGAAAATGAATATATTCTTTAATATCCATCCTCCTTGAGCCTTTGTTATGGCTAGTTTATTTAAGAAGCTAGAACAATTCCGTTTTCCTAATCTCTTATAACCAAATAAAATTATAACATAAACATATGATATTTTCCAATATTACTTTATGTATTCATGCAAACGACATCTAGTAAATTGAAATGACTTCTAGCACTACTTTTACTAAAACTAGTTGACCTACTTTGCATAGCCACTAGTTACACCAAGCATGTAGTTTTTCTTCACCTTTAATGTCAATCATTTCTAGTCTCATTTTATACATCTTAGATTTTAGTTGAAGCCCTAAATATTTCAAACCAAAATATAATTCAACAAACTTTAAGGGGAAACAATTGGTTGATAAAGTTATTATCTCTCTTATAGATGCCCCAAAAGGTTATTTTCATCTTATTGAGTTTATCTTCATGCTTATACCCATGGTAAAAAAATGATTAAATGATGTTAAATGTTATTAAATTTTGAGCAACAAGATACAAATTCATTTGGGGCAACTAGTCCCCATACCTTCAATTCCCCTATAATGATTTTTAGGTCCCTCACAACCGCAACTAAACCTTTTTGAAGCATTCACTACTAATATCTTATATCAATATTATATTATATCCATATATTAGGGCCAATATATATTCAAAACATGTTTTATTTCCCTAGGTCTAGAGGAAACAATGAAGTACCTATACTTGATAAGAAATCCCATGAATAATCATAAGTTTAAAATATATTTTTTCCACCTAGTAATATCCCCCCTTTTAAACCAAGATGTCCCTATTGAGTCAATTTAGTTGAACTTCCAACTCCCAAAATTTTTGAGAGATATTGTACAATATAGTTAAGCTTCTGTCTCCCAAAAGTTTTTTGATACATTTCACAACTTTCTCCTTTTTTTTGATTAATTGTTTCAAAAATAATACGATATATGGATTATGTACCTATATTAATATTTTTAATTCCAATTTCTTTTAGGAATTGGTTATCCCTCGAAATTTCACATTGAAAAATCATTTTGAAACATTCTTATGGGCATTTCCTCTGAGGGACCTAAAAAATAACATTTGATTTATGCTTTTAATTTCAAAATTTGTTTGTCATTGCACCTAAGAAATATAAGGTTGTCCTCCTCTTTGGGAAGTTTTTTTGTTCCTTTTCTTCCAAAAATACTAAGTCTCCCTACCCCTCTTAGAAAAATAAAAACTTTTGCTCTTACCTCAAGGTTGTATTTTCTTATTTTGAGTATTGAGCTTCATAATGGGCTCTTAGGTCTTGTTATTCCTTGGTTGTATTCATATATTTTCTATATGAGGACACCTCATTGGCTTGAGTCCCTCTTAACCCTTTGAAAGGTATATGATGATAATTTTCATGGATTTTTATCTTAAATAAACTAGGGAGGAATTCATTGATTTGTTCCTATTCCCTACTATCTTGATGTACCCTTGAAGATACAAAATTATTTATAGTTTTTTCAATTATTAGGGCATGGGGAAATTCGAGACTTACTCCAGGCATTTGAGATTTCCTTTATCTAATTTTTAGTGTTTTAAATTTATTACCCCAATAAGATTGTATCCATTAGTTTTTTTTTTTTTTTTGGTAACTTTTTCCAAAAGAGGACCCTTTTGGACTAATTTGTTGTTCAAATTTTCCTTGGTGGTCACCTTAACCCTTGGAGACTGTGTAACATCCTTAAAACCTTCATTACTTGCACCTTGTTGCTCCTTTCATACTTAGAAATTCTATTTGGAAATGGAAATTCAAACATTAGATAGCCAAAAACATGAAATTTTCCATAGTTAAATGAAATTATTTCATAATCAATGGATTGATATAAAATATTAGTTCCCCTTTTAATTGTTATAAAATCTGCAAACCATTTGTAAAATAAATTCCTACTAGGATTTTATCCATCCCCATATGCCCAAAATCATAATAAGCTTTATCCACCTCATAAAAGATACCTAAAGCATTATTTATTTCCATAAAACATCATTTAACCACACAATTAGGGGGAAACATATAACTCTTATCTAGACTTGGAAATGCTCCAGACAAGATGACCCAATTAATCTAACATCAAATTCCAAGTGCCATTTTATTCAAAAAAAAAGTTTTGACCACCATTCCACCAGGTAATTTTTCAACTTCTATAGACTATAATAGACCTAAATGTCCATATAAATCACCTTTTTACCAAAAACAAGATTTAAGGAGTGTATCCTACCTCCACTTCAAAGTTTTTCTTTGTTCAAGCCTTTAAAGTATCTCACTTATCTTTATTTGGAAGAAAAACTACTAATGTTGAGTCCTCTAAATCCATAATCTCATGAAGTTTTATATTTTCACCCAATTGTAGGTTTATTGGTCCCTACATCCTCTTAATGCACTCACAACATTTCCTTGATTTCTTATCCCTTCCAGGTCCTAAGCACTTCAAATTCTAAAACCCTAAATCATTTGATTCAAAGGATGATATATATTTTTCATTAGATATTGCATTATTATAGCTCCAATGAAACTTGACCTAGTGAAATAGCCAACATTTCCATTAAAAAGAAAAGTGAAATTAGATGGTCCTAGTGTCAAATCTAGTTAAATTTTGGTGGGTGTATTTACTATATGAATACCTATCCCATGTGTTGATGACAACTCCTTATTTGATTATGTAGAGAGAAAGTAATCCCATGTGTTGATGACAACTCCTTATTCGATTATGTAGAGAGAAAGTAAGTTCCAAAATCCATTAGATTTTTTGAGATCTACTATATTGTCAAAGCCCTTTCCTCAAATTGGATCCTCATAGGTCATATCTTATTTTGGACTAAATACCCTTCACATAAGCTAATTTCATCATATGTGAAAGAATATGAATATGTTATCAACAACTCATCGATAACTTCCATGGTTTCTTCCTCTAATGGATGTAGTCCCATCTGAACTTTACTTGAAGGGGCAGGAACATATTCGTGAGAATTGATCACTATATTGGACTATAGATATAGTAGATATATCTACTAACCTTGCTCGCCATGAATTCATAACTCCTCTCTAACATTTTTCCATCTTAAACAAATTTAGTATTAATATTTTAACATCAAATCCTCAATTCCACCATATCAAATCATAATAGGCACTTTTTTACTAAATGTTTACCAAGTTCTTCATTTGTAGATAGTTATGTCAACCTTGCCTAAGAGTTTCATGGTTTTATTTGTTAATTCCTATCCATATGTGTAATGTTATTTCCATTAAAAGGACCTAGACTTGGAGCATGATAGAGAACACAACAAAGTACACTAGGGCTTGAATTCTCTAGAAAGTGAAGTCAATAAATGGTGAATATTTCTCCATTAAAACAACTAGCACCCTTATATATGCACCACAATATATTGCATCCCATTTTTTAGAATCAACAATGGTGACTTATGAATTCCTCTGTTAGGATAGAGATAAATAGAAATCACTTGCAGTGCCCAAACTCTAAGTGGAAGGGCCTGAGAATAAGCTTGGACTAATACATAGTACATTACGTCATAAAAGGGAAAAACATGTATATGACACTGTGTTTACATCATAAAATCCAACAAATGATGTTGAAAGCCCTAGAACAATCAAACAAAACCAAGCCCTCCTCATAATGCTACAGTTGAAGCCTAGCAATTGCTGAAACACTAAATTGATGTTTACTACTTTGAATCATTGATTTGCTTCCTTCATTCCCTCAAATTTCATTTTCTCTAAATGCTGATCCAAAATCAACTTCTTCCAATCTAGTCTCATCTTTCTCAAGTGTATGATATGACCAAATATTATAAACCAAAATCAAATTTCATATTATAATTTCCTCTCTCAATCATGCCAAATTCCCCGATGTTGTTGCTCCTTGGTGAAAATCCACTTCCTTGATTGTCGTAGAAGAAAGAGGATTCGAGATTGAAGTTATATCCCCCCTTCTTTCCCTCTAACACCACATATAGTAGATTAGTCACTCATTGAAGCAATGTTGATCCACAACGAAAACATGTTATTGTGAGCTACCCAAGCCATTATATTGTACATATTCTATTTATATAATTTCAAACATGTCTTTGAATTATTGTATATATTCTCTTCTATTGCTCTATAAGTCTTTTATAATTCTTTTCAACTTATTAAGCTATAGAATTTACAACTACACAAATAAAAGATAAAATCTCCACATACAAAATGTGGAGGATAGAGCACATCAACTTTAAATTTGTCTTAATGGATAAAATTCCTTACTCAATATTTTGCAATTTAGAAAAAAAATTCACCTTGAGGAACTTTATCTCTATCTCTACATGACAAATCCACACAAACCATCTTAAATATAAAAGAAATTACACATCTCCCTCATAATAAACAACACGTCATTAAAATGTTTTAACCTTAATTTTTGTCCCTCATAATAAATAACACATCATTAAAATATTTTAGCAATAATTTTTACTTTTAATTATTAATATCAAATATTAAAATATAAAATTATTATTGAAATATCATTTGCCTAATGTGTAAAATTCATGTCAAACATATATATTAATTAAAATTTTCATGTCAAACATATATATATATATAAATTGATATTAATTGAGAAGAAATTACACATTTGAAGTAAGTTGAAATTAAAGCTGTTAGTTTGTTAAGTTCTATATTAAGTAATTTGTTTATCTTATAAATCACGTGTGAAGAAATTACACATTTTCCTTACGCTGAAAGTCGGGCTATAATTAGCTTGGTAAGCTCTATGTTAATTAGTTTGTTTATATTTATAAATCATGTGGTAACTCTATGTTAATTAAAAAGGAATAATACATTTTCCTTATGCTAAGCTCAAGCTGTACTGTGAAAATGACAATCTTAAATCTTTAGTTTGTTTAAATAAATTTCCTAACGGGAAAAATAATTTGTGAAAAACTTTCAGTGATGAGGGACGGCTGATCCGTGATATTGTTCAACAAGTGTTGAGTATGAAACGTGTACCCAAAACGGCCATCCCTTACTACGATGTTTTCCTGAGTCATCGTGGCAAAGATGTGAAGAACACACTGGCCAGCAATCTGTACTACCGTCTCCGGGATCACGAGTTGCAAGTCTTTTTTGACAAGGAGGAGATGCAGAAGGGAAGCAGAATAAATTCCGTGATAGAAAATGCCATTAACATCTCCTCTATTCACATTGTCATTTTGTCTGCAAACTATGCACAATCAGAATGGTGTATGGACGAGCTTCTACTTATGATTGAATCTGGGTCGATAATCATTCCAGTCTTCTATGATGTCAAGCCTACAGACATGTGGTGGAGTCCTGTGGACGGACGAAATGGGGTGTATGCTGAGGCCCTGCGCATCCTCGAAGAGGAGAAAACACTTGACCCTGAAACTCAGCAAGAGAAGCCGCGATACGAATCCCACACCATTGAAATGTGGAAAGAGGCTCTCATGGAAGTTACAGGGAGAGAGGGTTTGAAGCTGGAGACATATGATGGGTGAGACCTCTACCTGCAACTCCCCCGGCTCTTCGTTTTAGCTTTTCTTTACTTTGTTGGAACGAGTGCTATATTACACTTTATTTATTTAGAAGTTTCTTACTTGTACTTCATTGAATATTTTTTTTCCAGTGACGAGGGGAAACTTGTCGACATGATCGTGCAAGAAGTTGTTAAATACAGAAGTAAAGGATGACGAGGCAAAAAATTTATTAAGAACAATGTCAGAAGAACATCCAAAGACAAGGCAGTTGTTTACAAAAAAAATACTAAAAAACAATATTTTTTGTGATTGATGGAAGACCTTCTATGCTATTTAAAGAACACAGCTTTGGTGGTTTTTTTGGTTCTCCTAACTTACTCGGTTAGAAAGGGTGGTTTCAAGTTTCCCATTCTTGTTTTTAATGGAAAACCTATTGGGTTTCCATTTCCTTATTCTGATTATTAATAAAAAGAGTTCATCATGTTATAAAAGCTTTTATGGTAATATTTTTTTGGGTTGATTTAGTGTTTTTTCATAATATTTTCTTTTTTATTGATTTAACCATTGATAAAATGAGAGTTTATCTCTTAATTCCGTTTGATTTTAAAATATTCTTCGAAATCAAAGGTATCCAAACCAATTTCAGGTTTCTGACCTCCAGCGTTATAAACCACAAATAAGTATTTTTAATTAATATAGACATTTCTGAACCATTTAATTGGTGTAACTGTGCTATTAGTACAGTTAAAACTAATAAAATATTTCTGTGATCAATAATGATATTTTTGTACGACGTCCAAGAAATGATCAGATTTTAGTGAGATCAACGATAGAACATAATACTTTTGTGCGATATGAAAAAATGGAATGGTAGTAAGGTTTCTATAACTTTTGGCTAATTCTAGCCATAATACCAATTGCCAACATTTTTGCACACTTCTGTTGAAAAAGGGTGATGAGTTAGTTTTAAATAAAAGTGATGAGTTAGTAATCAGAGATTATTATCTTTATTATTAGTTTAGTTTGATAATTAAGTTATGATAGATTTTTTCTTATTTATTTATATAATATCAAAATATAATTGTGAAAATTGGTTTGAAAAATTAAATCCAACCATTATTAAACTTATTAAACTAACAACAAATATAATTGAAATATATGAACAAATCAGATAATGAATATTTCTATTTGTACTGGAGAACATCCACAAGCTAAAAAAAACTATTTTTTGTCTTAATACTTTGACTTAATATATTAAAAATATAAATTTGAATATATGCTAGTAAGTAAAAGTATTTTTCTTAGTTGGGGAAGTATGCTAGTCATTAGGTTTTACAATGTGTTACTATTCTTGATAAAGCAGAAATCTCCATGAAATAATGTTTTTTTTAAATGATAATCAAAAGTATATGCTGGTTAACTTCTTGGAAATGGAAATTTGCCATCTAGTTTTTGCCATACAATCACTTTGCTTTTACCTCATTCTCACTCTACATAAATTTTCTTGCGCAAGTCAAATTGTGTGAATTAACATCCACGTTGTTGTCTTAAAGAGGCCCTTTGGGGCAACTTTCAGGTTTTATAAGGAGGAAAATCCTTGTGATGATTTAAATCAGGGGTAGTTTATTAAAATGTTTTAGGTTTAAATGTTAAGGGAAAGAATAATCATAAGGTTAGTTGTTTTAGTTTTAAATTTTGTGGAAAAAGTTAAAAGTGAAAATAATTTATTTTGTAAATAAAAAAAAATATTCAACACATTATTAGGTCATATAAGATTTGACCTGTGAGTATATCACGAAATACTGGAGACGGATGGAAAATGGAAAGATAAATATTTATTTTATTGTTATCAATTATATTTTAATTTTTTCCATGAGAATTTTGGGGCAATCTGAATCAAAAGAATCTGAATCTGAGGTTTATGCTGTTTATTTGAGTATGTCGTGGGATAAATCCGCTCGGCCTAAGGGTTGTAACGGAAGTTATCCAGAGTTGTGATATATCTGTTATCAGCTGAGGTAGGAGGACGCTGTAGAGGCTTATGCTGATGGATTTAAAAAGAATTATGGCAGAACCCCGTCCCTGCTTTTGGAGCAAATAATTATTGGAAAATTTGTTTGTATGAAGTCTTTGGGTACAGAGGATGAAAAAGAAGCTGTGAAATCGCCTGAGAAATCTGGATATATTTTCATGATCAGCGACCACATTTATCTCCGTCGTAACCAGGTACCGGATTTGATAATCAAACCTGTGGAGTATGAATAGTTTTAAGTTTTCTTTTTAGAATTTCAAAATTGTAAAATTTGCCAATGTTTCTAATTGACCTTCTGTTCTACAGGTAGCGAATATTATGGATATCATCATGCCTGCGGTATTACATAATCATCGAAGCTAAGATCTGGGAAATATGGAGAAGAAGAAGACGCAGGGGGGCGAGAAAAGAGTTCACATATAGCTATTGTTCAGGTTCGTGTTTTCGAATCTCATGGTAGAATAAAGGCGATAAAGAGGTTTGTTGTTACATTAAAATTAGGTGTTAGTAAACTTCTAAATCTGTAACTAGGATCTCTAGGGTGAGAATTAAGGATTTCATAGAGATGGGGTGATTACTCTAACAACAAATGCAGCTGGAGGGAATCAACACCCCTTCAAATGTAGCTCTGAGGGAATCAACACCTCCCTCAAACACAGCTCAGGGGAATAGAACCTGGGTCCAGACTCTGATACTATGAAGAAGTTTGCCATTACACAAAAGTTCGTAGATATGGGTAAACTTCCAAACAAATAACTAGGATCAAGAGTAAGAATTACTGATTCCACAAAATCATAAAAATGCTGTGATTACTCCAGCAAATCTTTAAAGCAGTTCAACTTGAGAACTCTCGTGGGATGTGACAGCACCTACAGGTTACTCTGACTCCATCGAGACTTCACATATGATATAACACATACAGCCGAGTAGTATCCTAAAATAAATTAGTTGGAACCAACATTTTTCAAATAGTTGAACCGAAGCCATGATATGCTACTGATCATGTTAGTTATCTAATCAATATAATGAATCTAACTCAAAATCTGATATAATATAATATCTGGAGTTTCAACCAATCTGAACTGAAAGATATGAAGAAGGTTTTCTGTTAATACGTTAGAAAGCACACAACAAAAGCTAAAATCCCCCAGGGACTTCTCTGTTACTTATCACGGAAGAGCTTGAGATGAGGCACTAACAAAGAGCATTTATGCAAATATGGCTAATTTAATATATATAAATGAACATGTATTCTGGGTCCTTTGTGTTCATGGTAAATTAGGTGCCACCCAGTCTTGAAGCTCAGCAAACACATTCCTGCCGATGGTGCTGTTTCAAAACAGCCTGTCTAAATAATAAAAAACATTCCAGTCTGTCTGGTAATTTAGCGAAAACGTTCCGTTTGAAGTATTCTTCACCGAAGATGACGGGATGGAGAGTGCAACATTTCTTGAGGTAAAGGTGAAAGCTGGTTTCTACTTTTTAGAGTTTTGTATTGATCATCATTTCGTTAAGTTTTTTCTGTTGATCTGTTCCATGTAAATTTCTTTTATAGTGTTTTTACCTTCTTCGTGGATGGTTTTCACACAGGATTTACATATTTGAGTTATGAGACACAAACTTTGTAGCTTGTTCTCAACTCTGCCTTATAAGTTTTTTCTTTCCTTTGCTATAACTTTTGTATCATGGATACCTTTCCTTCTTCAATTTAAATTTTGTTTTGGTCTTCCTTTCAACAAATTAGTCAGTCTTTGGTCTTCTTTTCAACAAATTAGTCAGTCTTTGGTCTTATTTTCAACAAATTAGTCTTCTTCTTCACTGTTTCCTATTTTCATTGTTGTATTTGTCTGGTTCTTTTTCTGCATCTTCTCCTAATTCAGGTTTTGTTAGTATTGGTCTGGTTCTTTTTCTGCATCTTCTCCTAATCCAGTTACTGCTAATTAATCGTTTTGTTAGTGCCAATCTCTGTAAAATCAAACATAGTTTTTTTAATTTTCTTCATCTCTTCTTAATTTTTCAATATTTTCAACAATTTTGATGTTTTTTTCATTTTTTTTCTATTCTTTCTTCTACCATAGCTATGGCAGCTTTTACATACTCATTTTTTTATCCATCATACTTGAAACAAGACATTTCAATTTAACCTCATTCATGTATTTATAAACTTCCATTACTCGACTCTCTCTTATGAAAATAGCTTTATTTTTAACTTCAACATCAATTTCAACATCCACATGTGTATCACAAATTCAGGTTTACTGTCTTCATGCTATTGGAATAGTAACTTTATTAACAATTTTAATGCTATTTGGATCAGTTTGATGTTGATTGTTGTTGCTCCCCCATTTCATTATAGACCTTTTTCATAACATTCCAAGATTTAAGACCTAATTGCTATTGTGATTTTGAAAAAAAATCTCATGAAAGCTTCGTTGAATGATAAAAAATGCTAATACATTATCCTTCTTATTTGCTACTAGGGGATTCCTTTAAATTTGAATCATGGTCGCATAAACTGCTTGATTTGCCACTTCTTCAAACCCATTCAACACAATATCTTTAAACCTTCTACCTAGCTATGTTCTAATTCTCATCTTAATAACTCCGAAATCATTATTTTTACCAAATAAGATTGAACAAATTCGTATTTATATCTTTCGCTCACATTTTAGGACAACTTCATTCTTTAATAATTGCGACTAGTGCTAGGCTGTTGTAGTTATCCCGCAGTAATAGCTCGATTTCATTATGGCTCAACAGAAAAAACAACCTTTTCAAAGGCGGCTCTCACTCCAGTCACTAACGGCAATGTTCTCTTGAAACTGAAAAACTAATTTGATTCCCTTTCTAAACCACCAACAACTTCTCAAATCCATTTATTAGAGTGGTAAAAGATGTTTCCAACATGTTCCTTGTTCCTTCGTTCCTTCCTGCTGCTTAAAGAGAAAAATATTTTCAACTACGATTTCATAAAGCCTTAGTCTAACTAGACTGCTTTTTTTCCCTGAAAATCATGGAAATTTTGGTAAAATTTTAAGAAAATCCAAATCTTTTTGTGAATCCATGTTATAACTATCAAAATTCAATATTTTGGGTGCCCTGGAGGTTTTTGATGGTGCTGAACCCATTTCCACCATCAAAAACATGATTCAGACACTGCTATTGAAATTTTTTTGCCTTGATTTCAGCCAATTTTAGCTGTCCCGACAATTCCTCAACCTCAGTAGACAACTCCTTTCATAAACACACACAATTTACATGCTCAATTACAACTCACAAATTTTAATACATAACTTTATTACTTTATGAATAAGATATCTACATTCAATTTATTTTTAAGAAAATTTAAAATTTTCCTCTATAATATGATTTGTGAATAATAAATATTTTAAATAATTAAATTAAACTAAAAGCTCTGTATAAAAACACAAAATAAAAATAAAAAATCTAAATTTAGTTTTAGAATTTTAATTACAATATTCAAACATTTTAAAGTGGAGACTACACTACGAAACTATTACTTCAATGACATGTGTTTTCCTAGAAGGTCTAGGATGGAGCTAGGGTTCCAAAGAAACTGTTTTTCTGACAGCGGTGGAATCGAGGAGGGTTCAGATCTATTGCAGCATGTCTGAGAGGTAGCTTGGCAACGCCTTCAAGGGGGGTGAGATTCCATCCTACTGAAATGTAACGAAAAGAGAGTATTGTGGTAAGTAGAGAGGGTTGTAGGGAGGGGCTGACCCTAATTCAGGCCCTGTGATGGGGGCCCAATGGCAAGCAAAAACTAGAGGTCAATGCTCTCATGAGCCACAAAGAAGCCTCACTTCATCATAGCACCTAATAAATTAGACCAATATCGTAGTTATACAAAAGATTATGCCTTAATTTGAAATTTTATAGGTATTTGGCCAACTGAGAAAGACTTAATCAAATAGATTAAACTAAAATGGCAGCCGAAAGGACACATTGATATTAAGTTTGGGGCTAGGGGATTCTTTACAGTGATTTTTACTAATCTCATGGATAAAGAAAGTATTTTTTAAGGTGAGCCATATTTCTACTATAATGTTGGTTTATTCCTTCGGCAAAGGGAGGAATGTTATAACCCCAATCAAGAACAGTTTCTGCCAGCACCAATATGGGTGAGGCTCTTCGCTCTACCTGTTGATTTCTAGGATCCAGAAATGCTAGAAGGCATTGGTAACTCTCTTGGCAAATTTGCGAAGATCGCTGAAACTACATGTCAAGGTAGGTATACTTCTTTTGCCCACATTTGTGTTTATATGAATATAATTGAGCCTCTTCTGGAATCGATAGAACTGGAATATGAAGGATAAGTATGGCAACAACTTATTGATTATGAACATATTCCATTTAGATGTAGACGATGTCATGAATATGGACATTTACTTAAAACATGCCCTCTTAAAAACCTGGATCAAATGGAAGGAAAGCAATCGGAGGGAGGAGGAAGCCCCATGGAGAATGACAATGGGCTTAAGACTGTTGCTAGCAAAAGTCGGAACAAAAAACTGCATGCAAATCAACAAAACACTCCCTCTAAGAAAAGGAACAATCAAAATAGGTATGAAATCTTGCAAGAAATAGGAGACAGTCTTAGAGAAGTTGAATAGCCCCCAGATGAAGGGCCTGGAAATATAAGCCAAAATCCTACTAAGGCGAAATGAAAAACTCCGATAGAGTCGAGTGACAAGTGACCAAAGTCAGATGGTGGATCAAGCGGATATGGAGGTCAATATAACAAAAAATTATTTAAGTACAAAAGAAATGGTTCTAAAACAATTGTTGCAATAACGATGAAATCTAGATGACAGATTTATTCCTGAAGATCAAAAGACACTATATAAAGAAACTTTCGAACAATACATAACTTCCCAAAAACGTAGATAAGAAGAAATGATGAATAAGACCAGTACTTCAAAAGGAAATAGTCAGGAAACTAATGGCCAACCTAAAGTAAAAATAAAAAATAAAGGCACAAAGACTTTACAATAATATATTCAGACGGTTGGGGAAATGTTAGTTAACTCGAGCAGGGTAATGCCACTTTTAATGGTATTCCAACAACTCCATAAATTTCCCCAATTATAGTCATCTCCTGGAATGTGAGGGGCCTTAACAGTAGAGGAAAGCAACAATATATACAGGAAAGATTGAAGAGAAAGAGACCGCAAGTGGTACTCCTTTAGGAAACTAAAATCTCGGGGCAAATATTAGAGGAAATTCTAAAATGTTTGAAACCTAGATATAAGTAAGGGCCATTGAATTTCGAGGAAGCATTGGTCGTATAACGATTCTTTGGAATCTCGCAGAGATTATGGTGGAAGGGTGGATATGTCTATCTTGTATCATAACAGGGCGCTTTAGGCAAATCAGGACGAAAGATTGGTTCCTAGTTTCCTATGTATATGGTCCTCATATCCCAGGAGTGAAGTTAGCTTTCATAGATAGTATAAGAATGTTGAAAAATCTACATAATGAGAAATACTGGTTGTTGGGAGGGGATTTTAACATGATCACAAGTGTAGAAGAAAAAAAGGAAGAATATTGAGAGATGAAGCTGAGATGGAGATGTTTAGAGATATGATAACGAACTTGCAATTAGTAGATATACCAAGGGTGATTGGTAAATATACTTGGAAGAAAGCTCTTTATGGGCACACCATGAGCATGGTACAATGGTATTGATGCTTACCTGGTGGACAATTGGTTTGAGAAGTGTGATGGTGAACCCACACTCTACATCAAAGAAGATGACGGTAAGATCCTTATAGTTTTTTTGTATGTAGATGATTTGATTTTTATAGGAAATGATGTTTCTCTCATCACTGATTTTAAAGAAGTCATGAAAAGTGAGTTTGAAATGACTGACTTGGGTTTGTTGAGATATTTTTTGCGTATAGAATTAAAGAAAACATAAAAGGGGATTTTCATCTCCCAAGCAAAATATGTTGAATAATTTTTAAAGAGGTTCAATATGCAGAACAACAAGCCATCATCAACTCCAACTGTCATGGGGTTGAAGCTGAGAAAGGAAGATTGCAGCAAGAATGTCGATCCGACATTGCACAAGAGCATGGTTGGCAATCTAATGTATTTGACTACAACTAGGCCTGATATAATGTATGCAGTAAGCTTGATATCCAAATTCATGGAGACACCCAGGGAGACACATTGACAAGCAAGCAAGGGAATATTGAGGTACGTAAATGGAACGAAGGAGTACGGTGTTCTATACTCCTCAAATGATAATTTTAAGCTGATTGGTTATACTGACAGTGATTGGGTTGGAAGTGTAGATGAAAAAAAGAGCACATTAGGGTATGTTTTCCATTTGGGATCAAGAGCCATTTCATGGGCTTCCAAGAAGAAACCAATAGTTTCTTTGTCAACAACAGAAGCTGAATATGTAGCAGCGACAACAACAGCATGTCAAGCAGTTTAGATGAGAAGGATGCTGAGGGATTTATGCCATGAACAAGACAAAGGAACCACAATCTTTTGTGATAACAGCTCAGCAATTTCATTGTCAAAGAATTTTTTTTTCCATAAGAGAACAATGAATATTGATGCCAAATTCCATTTCATAAGAGAATTAGTTAACAATGGTGAAATTGTTTTGCACCATTGTAGGTTAGAGGAACAGTTTGTTGATATCCTCACAAAGCCATTGGGACAGAAGATTTTTTTTTTTTTTATCTCAGACAGTGTCTAGGAATCATTGATGGTGACCATTGTGATTAAGGGGGAGTGTTGGATTAATCCCAGCCACCGCCATGAATAAATAGTGGAAACAACCCACGCTTCATTGAATTTTTGTGCAGGGAAGGACGGAGCTTCAGTCTTCAAAATATGAAGGCTTTTACACAAAATCTAAGCATAATACCTAAAGCCGTTTCTCTGCATTTATTTATTTCCATGTTGACTTACCATTTGCCCGCATCTTCGCACCCACAACTTTTCTTGTTTACCCCTTAAGCCTTCCACCGAAATTTATTTCCTCGCCGATGTGATATCGGCGGGACCTACCACTAACCTCACCACATTTGTAAACTCGTGAAATCCATTGTATTCCACCATTTCCTTTGTTTTATGCACTTCGCACTTACCGCGACTTTTTCGTGTCACCACCCACACTTCCCTAAATTTAAGATTTAACTTTTAAGCTGCCCACAAGGTGTTTTATGTTATTTGTGATGCGATCGCAAAGGGGCATGTGTCAAGCTCAGGAGGGTAGCGCAAAGCGCACGTCGCAAAGCTCAGGAGTTAACAAATAGCGCGTGCAGGTTATTACATTTTGGATGCGATGCGATATGCCATGTCATATCACACATCACAATGTTTTGAGTTTTCCTATATCGCGCATATGTTAAATGTTGGGATCGCCAATGTGCGATGAAGCGACGGACGCAATGTGTTTCCTAAACCAAATTGCATAAGATTTCAAGTCTGCCATTTTGTGTGTTGAACGTTGTTTCATGTGTAAACAACAAAAACAGAGCGGAAGGACACCATTGGTTGCTAAACGCCTGTTTTAGCAGTGAATTGCTTCGAATGCTCAGGCTCTGACCAATTTTGTATAAACCTATGTAATTTCATTTTTTTTTTGTGAAGGAATGAATCGAATTTCAGAGAAGAGTTGAATAAATTTTAAATTATTCCTCTCTTTTGTTTTACATTGTCTGTCTGTGAATTGTTTGACTATTATTTCCACAGTATTTAGCATTCTCTGTTTTGTGGGGGAACACATCCCTCTATGTTTTGTTTATTCAATAATTTCAATAGCTAATTGCATGCTTCTAAATATTTATCCACCAGATCTTCAAATCCTGGGAGTGGATGGCGCTGGGTGAAGGCATGCAAGCAGAAGAGCTCTTTGGAACGTTGTGGATTAAGGCCAGTTAAGCTATAAATTTATGACTATTCCACTCTTGACCTTCTGAGAACATCTCTGTCTTGAGATGTAATCAATATTAAACTATTGGAGTGAAGAACATCTTGAATTGGCCTCAGAAGTGGATCTAACTGATTATCATGATCTACATCATCTAAGATTACCAACACCTGAAAATATTGGAGACAGGATTTAAGCACTTGTACTCCTTCACTAACACATCCTATTGTTTCATTTCTTTGAGTCAAGCCCTCGAGAAGTTTCTTCTGCAATGATTCTAAAGAAGATTTGCGTGCATTCTCCCTTACATCCCATAAGAAGTGTGATCTACTGTATTGTGACTTCTTCTGATTGAAAATTTATTTAACCAACGTTGTCTTACCAATACCACCAATGCCTAAAATCCCGATGATCTAGGGTTTGTCACTCTACTGCCGCTGCACCAATAAAAATTTACTTTTAAAATGTTTAATCTTTTCATCCAAACCGGTTGGATGTTTTGCCACATCCAACCAGCGGGTTCCTCTCAACTTTTGCGATACAGAATCAACGACCACATCCACTAGCTCTTCCTCATCCCTAGTTATTCACAAGAAAATATAAAAACTAATATTTAGAAAATAAATAAAACTGTAGGTAAAAGAAGCTTACATATTGAATCAATAGAGGGAAAGTTGGAATTCTCACCCATTAAACTTGTCCAGCTCCAATCCACTCATTTTTTCAACAACATAGAGAGAAGTCCTCTGAATTCCAATCGTGGTGGAGTTGTAACGCGACTGAGAGTCATATGTTCTCTTCTTTTCGAGGTTGCATAGGGCTTCAACATACACTCCTTCGCCTTGTGGCAGTTTAAGCTCTCTAGGCTGAATATGGTAAAATACAGGAATAAGGGGATTTCCAGACTCCACCATGAGGTGGAGCTCAATGAGACACCATTGAAACTCTACATGATGGGGTGAGAAGATGGCCACATGGACAAACACAATTTTGATAGCGTCCTGTATTTGAGAAGTTAATGCATCTACCACTTGCATTTCTTGCTTGTCCCAAAAAACTCGGAATCCGTGTAAAACCAAGCGACAGTAAAGATAACTGGTGTTGTAACATATATTGGCACAACCAAAAGTTTGTATTTTCGGTGAAAAATTGTCAATTTATCATTAAGATAACATGCTGAAAGATATATTAAGATTTTGAAAATTTTAATTTTATATATTAAACTTTTATTTGAAATATATTATTTTTATTAAAATTATAATTTTTATTGAAATATATGTTTTAAACTTTAATTATATAATAAAATTAATTAAAATTTTAAAATCCTAAGTTCTAGCATAGAAGCATGGTCTCATTATTTTTTAATGGCCGAGACTACCAAAAGCAAATCGACCGCATATATTGATTTCGGACCCCCTTGAGGTTTTAGATATGAAATTGAGGGGGTTTGCGGGGGGGCGGGTGAGACGGGTTCGAACTAAGTTGTATTTCAAAACAACCTTTGGGCATGTGGCAGTTTCACAAGATCTCACACCCCCCAACAGAAAAACCACATACCATTGCAGACCCCCTCCAAATTTCTGTTCATGGTTTTTGTGACAATGCAGAGATAGATTTAGGGCATCCAAGGCATCTGGTCAACTTGGAGATGGAATGTATGGCAGTTCTACATCAGTGAATGGACATGCTCCAAAAATTGTTGCAAAAGTCTATTTTCATTTTTATGTAGCGACTATTTTAGCTCCTGGACATTTGAATGGAGTTGGCTCATTGAAATTCCATGTATTCTCCTTGAAATGCATCTTTATCAAATGTGCATGGCATCATATAGTGTTGCACTAAGAGATAAGATGAACTAACAATGTTCAGGACGTTTCAGGGCAGCAAAAGATGCAGCCTATATGGAAGCTGAAGAGGAAAGATTGAGAAAACAATTTGAGGAAGAAGGAAGGATTTTAGCTCCAAAAGTGAAGTCTGAAGCATGTGACTCAAATATAATTACTCCTGGGACAGAATTTACAGAAACATTGTCAATTTCTCTTCAATATTACATACACATGAGCTTAAAAATTGATCCTGGTTGGTGAAATATCAAGGTCATTCTCTCTGATGCAAATTTTCCTGGTGAAGGTGAGCACAAGATCATGTCATACATTCGCCTTCAAAGAAACCTTGCAGGTTTTGATCCAAATACTAGGCATAGCTTATACAGGTTGGATGCTGATCTAATCATGTTAGCATTATCTAATCATTAGGTGCGCTTCTCAATTTTGAGAGAGATTGTGCTTACGCCTGGGAAACAAGACAAATGCTTCCTTTGTGGTCAGATTGGTCATTTAGTAGCTAGATGTGAAGGACAACTAAAAAGAAAGCATGGAGATTTTGATGAGAAATATGATGAACTGAATGTTCCTAAAAAGCCTTATCAGTTTGTCAACATTTGGGTTTTACGGGAATATTTAGAAAATGATATGAAGATTCCAAACCCGCCAATTGAGATTGATTTTGAGCGGCTTGTGGGTGATTTTGTCTTCATTTGTTTCTTTGTTGGGAATGATTTCCTTCCCCACATACCTACATTGGAAATTCGTGAGGGTGCAATTAATTTTCTCATGTCTATATACCAGAAAGAATTTAAGGCAGTAGGTGGTGATTTGAAAGAAGAGCAGCAGTGTCCACGGAAAAAATGGAGCAGATGGTCCATAAAAATAAAAAACGCAACATTTTCGCACAACAGATTTTGGGCTCCATTTCTAAGAAAACAAAGACAAAATTCCAAAAACCAGAATGTGGGTTTTGTGAAGAAACATGTTAGTTAGGTGCGTCATGGGAATCTCTGCAAAATTTTGATCTGTTTTGGAGATATCCTTAGTTCTCTCAAGGGTACATATCCAGATTTCGGGATTAAAAAATTCCAGAGAAGTAATGTACGGAGGATAAAATTCTTGCATTGATCTAATGAATCTAAGTCAAAATGTTGATGCATCACATTGATGCATTGGATCGTGGCCTGCAAAAAACGGTTTGTCAAGATTGTGGATTAAGTCAAGTTTTCTGGGTCATTACATGTCTCCACCTTATAGCAATGGCTGTTGCAGGTTTATTGATAGTAAAGACATTACATGGAGCTGATATGTTTCCTTCCAATCCAGTTGGTATCTTGACAATTTTGATATTAAGTGCAATGCCAACTGCTTAAAAACTTATTGTGCTTCTACAGCTGAGATCAAGAACAAATTATATTGTTGGAATTGTAGTTGATCTTCTTGTGCGTCAATATGTTTTTTCACTTATATACATTGCAGATAGCAGGAAATGGTATTGTAAAATATAATGCTCATACAATTTGAACATGTTGGTAAGGATTTATGAGCTATGGCTCATCTTCAGGATTCGGTTGAAAGTGACATAGAGGAGAATTAAATCCCAGTGAGTTAAAAAACAATATTTGGGTATGATCTACTGGTGTTAGTGGGATAAAATATACTAGCAAAAATAAGTCTTTGCCAACACTAAAGAAATTCAAAGTCTTCACTGAATATATCTTGTGCATGTAAGGTCATTTTTTTGATAGAGTCATTAACATTAGTTGTGATAAGTTATGGTCATTAGTATATGAAGCAAATCTCCAAGAGGATTGATTCGAGACGGAGCAACACTGCTACTTACAACAATTCAAAGACAACTATTTCATTATCAGTTTCATGAGAAAAGATAAAAGGAAAGATGTTAGATTTTTAATATATAGTTTCAACAACTCCAAATTCCAAGGTGGCGGTTTAGGACCCAGTTAATTAATTTCCAAATTCCAAGGTTGGAGACTTGCAAACAGTTCCAAATTCCTTGTATATTATTCAGAAACTATTTTTATTTTAGGTGTATTGTTTAGATTTTTATTCCAGGAATATTGTAATAGTTTAGTAGAGAGTTTGGCTATATATATTATTTCATATTGTAATATTGAGGGTGGGATTTTGAGGACAAGACCGCTTCAGCTTTGTAAAACTCTTTTTCTAGAAATTCTAATTGAAGTATTTCAGCTCTGGCTTTGACAAAATTTGTGTTTCTCTTATGTTTTTCCAGTGTTTTCATATTCTACTTCCACACATGTTCAGAGTTGTATAGAAGAGTTGGGTCAGAATAGATTGAGTTTCAATCTCTTTGGAATCCCTTGTAAATTTATAATTGTTTAAATAGATTAGAATATCAGATAGTTTATCTGAGTTAGCTACTCAGATAGTTTATCTGAGTTAGCTACTATTTGAACTAATCATTGTTTGCCACTTATATCTTCTCTTGGATATGCTTTTTTTGGTTGTAGAACCTTTCTAAACACATCCAATTCTGCCTGATTTCTTAAATAGTCAGGTTTACTGCTTGATTATTAGGAATCTTCTGACATTATTCTATCGTAAACCTTAAAAAACTAAGTCATTATGTCAGGCTGAAAGCTGACAGTTTGAGAAAGAACTCTACAAAGGAGGGATTTATTCATGAATAGGGATTGTCATTGATCACCAACCACCCCCATTTAAAACCATAAATCTAGCCATTGTGCTTCAAACTCTGTTGTTCAGTGATAGTGAAAAACGTTAAAGAAGGCCTTGTAACAACTGAGGGAGCCCCCTCTGGTTCGAGGGCCAGCTTGAACCTAAAGTTGATTGAGTTGGTTTCCTAGCGTAGTTTTTGCAGCCAGGGATTGCCTATAGGAAACAGGTACAACATTTGACGCCATTGTTGGGGATCTAAGTAACTAAGAAAATTTTCCCTGGATCACGATAAAGTTTAGATCTATTTCTCACTGGTGAACAAGAAGTAGGCATTTGTATTGGCTACATTATTTTCACCTGGTGACTCCACTTTGTCGAATGGTGATTCCACTAGGAAACCAATCCCATTGTTTTGAAATTTCAGCTGCCTTTACTGCTATGCAAGGTTTGATGATGCTTGCAATTAGTAGTATATGTTTTCTCCTCTTAGCCATGATCAGAAATTTTGCATGTCATCAAAGGAAGCAACTTTTAAAGGACACGTGAGTATAAGTTTTCCAAGCAAGTCTATGTTCATATTGTATATATTCTTCAGATTTTCAGTTGTTGGCAACGTGGTTTGTCAATAAATCCACTCTGCACTTGGTTACATTGGAAAGAAAATTTCACCTAACAGTGCAACGTTTCCAGTTCAGTTAGATAGTGGTGTGTGGCTTGAATATATATTCAGAGTTTCAATATGTAGTAGATCAGTGTGTTTTATGAATGGTGTGATAGATCAGCTCTTATTTTCAGTCTAGAATTTTTAAGTTTTAAGTTTTCAGTATGAAAGAGTATCAGGATTAGAACTGGCATATGGTTGTATTTCACATTTGCAGGTTGCAGTCTGCACTAGCAGGCTATTCAAAAAACAGGGATGATCCAAAAGATTTGGTTATTGTAGATGATGGTTGATGATAAAGTTTACAGTATGACTCCATGCCCAATGCTAAAGGCCACTGATCTGCTTGTTCTTTGCATCCCACAGGGGGAAGCAGTCCTCATTGGAACCGATGTTGTAACATATTTTGGCATACCCAAAAGTTCTTATTTTCGGTGAAAAATAGTCAATTTTTCATTAAGCTAGCATGCTGAAAAATATATTAAGCTTTTGAAAGATTTAATTTTATATATTAATTTTTGATTTAAAATATATTATTTTTATAAAAATTATAATTTTTATTGAAATATATGTTTTAAATTTTAATTATATGATTAAAATTAATTAAATTTTTAAAAGCCTAAGTTCTAGCATTGAAGCACGCTCTCATTATTTTTGAATGGCCAAGATTGCAAAAAGAAAATCGACCGCATATATTGATTGTAGACCCCCTTGAGGTTTTTGACATCAAATTGGGGGCGGGCGAGGGGGCGGGTCGAAACTAAGTTGTATTTCAAAACAGCTTTTGGGCACGTGGCAGCTTCACAAGATTTCACACCCCCGAGCAACAAAACCGCATACCATTGTGGATCCCTCTGAATTTCTGTTTATGGTTTTCGCGACAACGTAGAGATAGATTCAGGGCATCCAAGGAATCTAGTCAACCTGGAGATGGAATGTATGGCAGTTCTTTATCAGTGAATGGACATGCTCCAACAATTGCTGCAAAAGTCTATTCGCATTTTGATGTAGCGACTATTTCAATTCCTGGACATTTGAATGGAGTTGGCTCCTTTAAATTCCATGGATTATTCTTCAAATGCATCTTTATCAAATGTGCATGGCATCAGATGGTGTTTCACTAAGAGATAAGATGAACTAATAGCGTTCACGGGATTTCAGGGTAGCAAAAGATGCAGTCGATATGGCAGCTGAAGAGGAAAGATTGAGAAAACGGTTTGAGGAAGAAGTAAGGATTTTAGCTCCAAAAGTGAAGTCTGAAGCATGTGACTCAAACATAATTGCTTCTGGGACAAAATTTATGGCAACACTGTCAATTTCTCTTCAATATTACATACAGATGAGATTAAACATTGATCTTGGTTGGCAAAATATCAAGGTCATTCTCTCTGATGAAAATGTTCCTGTTGAGCACAAGATCATGTCATACATTCGCCTTCAAAGAAACATTGCAGGGTTTGATCCAAATACCAGGCATTGCTTATATAGGTTGGATGTTGATCTAATCATGTTAGCATTATCTAATCATGAGGTCCACTTCTCGGTTTTGAGAGAGACTGTGTTTACGCGTGGGCAACAAGACAAATGCTTCCTTTATGGTCAGATTGGTCATTTAGCAACTGCATGTGAAGGACAGCCAAAAATAAAGCATGGAGATTTTGATGAGAAAGATGATGAACTGAATGTTCCTAAAAAGCCTTATCAGTTTGTCAACATTTGGGTTTTACCAGAATATTTAGAATATGATATGAAGATTCCAAACCCGCCAATTGAGATTGATTTTGAGCGGCTTGTGGATGATTTTGTCTTCATCTTTTTCTTTGTTGGGAATTATTTCCTTCCCCACAAACCTACATTGGAAATTCATGAGGGTGAAATTAATTTGCTCATGGATATATACCAGAAAGAATTTAAGGCAGCGGGTGGCTATTTGACAGAATAGGAGTAGTGTCCACAGAAAAAATTACGGAGCAAATGGTCCATAAAAACCAAAAACGCAGCATTTTCGCACAGTTGATTTCGGGCTCCATTTCTGAGCAAACGAAGACAAAATTCCAAAAACTAGAACATGGGTTTGGTGCAGAAACATGTTAATTAAGTGCATCATAAGAATTTTTGCAAAATTTTGATCCATTTTGATCCATTTTTGCAAAATTCTTGCATTGCTTTAATTAATCTAAGTCAAAATGTCAATGCATCACATTGATGCATTGGATCGTGGCCTGTGCAAAACGGTTTGTGAAGATTGTGGATAAAGTAAAATTTTCTGGGTCATTACATGTGTCCGCCTTATAGCAATGAATGTTGCAGGTTTAATGGTAGTAAAGACATTACATGGAGCTGATATGTTGCCTTCCAATCCAGTTGGTATCTTGACAATTTTGATATTAAGTGCAATGCCAACTACTTAAAAACTTATTGTGCTTCTATAGCTGAGATCAAGAAAAAAACATCTTGCTGGAATTGTAGCTGATCTTCTTGTGCGTCAGTTTGCTTTATCACTTATATACATTACAGATAGCTGGAAATGGTATTGTAAAATATAATGCTCATACAATTTGAACATGTTGGTAAGGGTCTATGAGGTATGGCTTATCTTCAAGATTCGGTTAAAGTGACATAGAGGGGAAGTAAGTCCCAGTGAGTTAAACAACAGTATTTGGATATGATCTACTGGTAGCATTGGGATAAACTCTACTTGGAAAAATAAGTCTTTGCCAGCACTAAAGAAATTCAAAATCTTCACGGAATATCTCTTATGCATGTAAGGTCATTTTGTTGATAGAGTCATTAACATTAGTTGTGATAAGTTATGGTCATTAGTCTATGAAGAAAATCTCCAAGAGGATTGATTCGAGATGGAGTAAAACTGCTAATTACAGCAATTCAAAGACAAATATTTCATTATCAGTTTCATGAGAAAAGATAAAGGGACAGATAGCAGATTTTTAGTATACAGTTTCAACAGCTCTAGATTCCAAGGTGGAGGATCAGGAGCCAGTTAATTAATTTCCAAATTTCAAGGCAGAAGACTTGTAAACAGTTCTAAATTCCTTAGAGATTATTCAGAAATTATTTTTATTTTAGGTGCATTGTTTAGATTTTTATTCTAGGAATATTGTAACAATTTAGTAGAGAGTTTGGCTATATATATTATTTCATATTGTAATATTGAGGGTGGGACTTTGAGGCCAAGACCGCTTTGTAAAACTCTTTTTCCAGAAATTTTAATTGAAGTATTTCAGCTCTGGCTTTGACAGAATTTGTGTTTCTTGCACGTTTTTCTCAGTGTTTTCATATTCTATTTCCACACATGTTCAAAGTTGTATAGAAGAGCTGACTCAGAATAGATTGAGTTTCAATCTCTCTAGAATCCCTTGCAAATTTATAATTGTTCAAACAGATTAGTATGTCGGATAGTTTATCTAAGTTAGCTCCTATTTGAACTGATCACTGTTTTCCACTTCTATCTTCTCTTGGATATGATTTGTTTGGTTGTAGAACCTTTCTACATGCATCCAATTTTGTCTGATTTGTTAAGTAGTCAGGTTGACTGCTTGATTATTAGGAATCTTCTTACATTCTTCTATCATAACCCTTAAAAAGCTAAGTCATTCTGTCAGGAAGCTGACACTTTGGGAAAGGAATATGCAAAGGAGAGATTTATTCATGAATAAGGATTTTCATTGATCGCCAACCACCCCCATTTAAAAACCATAAATTTGGCCATTGTGCCTCAAAGATTGTTTTTCAGTGACAGTGAACAGTGTTAAACAAGGCCTTGTAACAACCGAGGGAGCCCCCTCTAGTTTGAGGGCTAGCTTGAACCTAAAGTTGATTGAGTTTGTTTCCTGGCATATTTTTTGCAGCCAAGGACTGCCTACAGGAAACATGTACAACAACTGTCGAAGGTTTTTTTTATATCCGGTCCACGATGGTTGAGGAAGATCTCGTGGCAATAATTGGTGGGGAGATTGACAACACTGGAAGTGGAGGCCATTACCAATTGGAATGTATTGATAGAAATTGGGGGCAATGGGAAGGGATGCAAATTCTGAGGGATTATATGATTTTAGGAAGCGTGGATAAACTGTGGAAAGATTGTAATGAAATATATTGTAGTGCAGAGATATAATACATAGAGACACTAAATGCTTAACCCCTAGTTGAGGTGCATTCTCCAACTTGTATGAAAATAAATTATACATTAACGCAATAAAGGTTTTTTTTTTTCTCAGTAAAACTAAATCTATTTATAAATCATAATAGTACAAAACTGCACCAGTTCCAGTTGTGTGAGCCTGAGAACTGGGCTTGATGTCCAAGCTTAACCTTAACAACTGAACTGCCCAGAGTGGGAAACCAGTTCTTTTAAAATAAAGTCCACCGCCCTTAGAAGGGAAACCGGTAAAATAGTAAATGCACTGTAGTTTAACAAGAGACAGTAAACTGGAATAGCCTACAGCTGAATATAGATACAAAAAAACCAAAAATTTCTTCCATAAGGTCGAAAATCTGTACCAAAGCATGCTGAGGGAAGTCGAAGTCACTGCTCAGGAGTGGGGGACACTGGTTCTTCCATGATCCTGCAACCGAACTTGTCTTCGCCATCTGCATTATTCTTCTCTGGCGCGCCATCCTTACTGGAGAAGTTTACCTGCAAATTTTCCATTCCAAGAATGGATTGCCTAATGCCCGCGGGCACAACAGGAGCCTGGATATCATTTTTAGCGTGAGAGGGTTGGGGGTCAGGTGGATAGGGAGCAGGGCGGGTGCAGGAGCAGGAGTCGACCTGAGGGATTCTTCGCAAACAGTAACAGTAATGAGAGCAGTGAGAATAGGCTTATCCAAGGAGCAATTGAAATGGAATTCCGCCCTCTGAGAGGACTGGCGGAGAGCAGGGTTGACAGGCAAATTAAAATCAGGGGAGGCCAACTGAGAGGCAAGAGGAGGAGGCCGTGAAGGTGAAGCAGCATGGGTGCTCCCAGGATGGTAGGAGCGGCCCCTCTGACGCCTAGAGGCAGAATGCAGGTTCCAGTCGACGTCTTCCGCAGAAGAGTCAGAGGTCGAGCTGATGGAAGGCCGTGGGTGGGAAGAGCGCCCTCTGCTCGTTCCACGCCTACAGCGCATTCGCTGCCTGAGTCGGGGCATCATCGCCGGGCTATGCCAGGAGTGCTTGGGGCAGAAGAAGCCGACAGAGTGCAGCGAAGACTTCTGGAAATCAGCCAACTGAGAAGACAAACAATAATTTCCAAACTAAGAAGCCAAATGACAGAAGTTACTCTGGGTGAAGTGGAAACCTGGAAGAGTTTCCAAACAGCCAAGGATGGTGCAGCGTCACCCAGTTTGGGTGCGTGCACTCGGTTCTGCGCAGGCTAGAGGGCAAGCTCCACAGACAGGAGGAGGAGAGCCACATAAAACACAGAGATCCAACGAATTCTCCAGAACGAAAGCCATAACTATCAGAACCAGCGAGGCGAGGTGGAAGACGGACGTGGCAAGTGAAATGAATGCAATGCAGGTTGGCGAAGTAATGGCAAGAGTAATGACGCTGTCGAGGGCCATATGGCCACAGCACGCGGGTGCCCTCGGGATCTGCCAGGGGACTAAAGTCCCATCACTCCGAGCCATCATCCGCATCTGGAGTTGTTCGTTCATTGTGCACCAGTATAGTGCATTTCTGCAGAGCATCTCTTTCATGGATAGTGTTGAGGGGGCCATGAACTAGAGTGTTGACATTGTCTGCTCCTAGATTTGCTAGGAGATCAGCAACTTTGTTTCCTTCTCTTTTAACATGAGAGAAAGTGACTGCTTGATTGTTCTTTAGCCAATTTCCAATTTGATCAATTCTAGCCGCCAAGCGCCAACTAGAAGCCACTTTAGCCGTGTTGGTGCCTTGGAGGATCTGATTGACCATGTTGATGAGGATCTGAGAGTATCCTTCAATGATAGTGAGAATATAATTATAAAGCTGAGCTAGACGCAGACCTTGCAGAAGCCCTTCTAGCTCGGCCGAGTTGTTAGTGTCCCACCCTATGGATCCGTAATAAACAGCCAGGGCATTCCCCTTGGAGTCCCGGAAAATTCCTCCGAAACCTGCCTGGCCTAGATTGCCTCTAGACGTTCCATCAAAATTTAACTTGACTATTCCAGATGGTGGAGGGGTCCAACATATAGGAGGAACAGGGGTGGTTTAGCTGTTGGAGCTAGGAACCAGGTTTATTTTGAATTTCTAATTCTGCCAAATAGCGATTTCCTTTGGTTGCTTGGGAAAGTCCTCCTCCTGTCAGGATTGGAGAGCAAGAGATTCCTGGAGATTACTGCTGAGATTACTCCAGATGATATCCAGAGAAGTGGATTGATTCTTGAAGATTCTCTTGTTTCTTTCCTTCCACAAAGCCCATAAAAGTAATCCAGGGATGAGTTGCCAGAGCGTGTTGAGAAGGTTGCTGGCATAAGGGCGCCTGTGCCAATTATGCATAATGCTTGTTATGTCCCCAACAGGTTTGATTTTTTGACATCTGAAGCAGACTTTCTCCCAAAGTGCGTTGGCCAGAGTGCAAGATATCATGAGGTGGTGGATTGTTTCACTGCTTTGATTGCAATTAGGGCAATGAGAAGGTCCGATGAATCCTTTTTTAAAAAGGTTGTCCCATGTAAGAATCCTTTTGTGACTGAGCAGCCAAAGAAAAGTGGCAACTTTTGGCCAAGTACCTGGAGCCTAGACTAGTTTCCAGAGCGAATCACGATGTAGAGGAATAAGATGCATTAGAGAATAGGCCTCCTTTGTGGAGAACATACCCTTTGTCGTGTATCCCCATCTTAATATGTCTGGATCCTCGAACCATCTGATTTTCCTGCGTTGGAGCTCTTCATTGACGGCGATCCACGTGGCCTCCTGAGCATGAGGTGCTATGAGAGAAGGGTGCTTCCATTGTCTGTACTCATCATGACTAGTGCTGATCCTGTGGTGACTGACTTTGTCTTCTTCCAGGCTAGTGTTGTTGCCATTACTGATTTGAGTGAGAGTATCAGTTAGCTTTGGGTTTTGCTGCCAGGAGTCCACCCAAAATTTCGTTGTGTTGCCATTGCGAACTTCCCAGAAACTGTGTTGCTGAATGAGTTCGCAATGAAGTTTGGCAGCATTCCAAATGAGCGATCCTGTGTTTCCAGGGGAGAGCCTTATAAAATCTTCAGGAGGTCTATTATTGGCATATTTAGCTGTCCATAATTTGGCCCATGGTGTATGTGGATTCGAGAGCCATTTCCACCATATACGGACACCTATGACCTCGTTGTTGTGGGTAGGATTCCTGAGCCCAAGTCCTCCAGCTTCTTTCGGAGAATAAACACTATTCCAATTGACTAGAGCCCATTTTCGATTTTAGCCGGACGATCCCCAAAGGAATTTACTTTGCAGAGTTTTGATCTGTTTGAGGACCCATTTTGGGGCAACTAAAATAGAGAAGAGATAAAGTGGCATTGATTGCAGCACTGCTTTAATGAGAGTGAGCCTACTAGCCATATTGAGAGCTCGAAAGGTCCAGGAAGAGAGTCGAGCTTCCAATTTTTCCAATAGAATGTTCCAAGAGGAGTGTTTGATAGTTGAGTCGATGAGAGGTGCCCCAAGGTATTTGGCTGGGAGTGATGCAATGGAAAACCCTAGAATGCGGGCAATGCTGGCTTGAGTTTGGGGAGGAGTATTGAAAAAGAAAATCTGAGATTTGGACTTGTTTATGGACATGCCAGAGGCTTGAGAAAAAAGGTTTAGGATAGCTTTGAAGGACCAGGCTTCTTGGACTGAAGGGTGCCCAAAGAGCATGTTATCATCCACAAATTGTTGGTGCGTAATAGCAGGGGTACCATGAAGAGAGATGCCACGTAGATTATGGTTATGGACAACATTGTGAATCAGCCTACCCAGACCTTCAGCCATGAGAACAAAAATGAAAGGAGAGAGGGGATCTCCTTGTCTGACTCCTCTAGAGGGAGAGAAAGGCTTGGAGGGGACTCCATTGATGAGGATAGAGAAAAAGGAAGAGGTAATGAGACTTAAAATCCATTTGATCCAAAGTTGATCAAAGCCAAAGTGCTAAGGATCTGCTGAATGTAACACCAACTAAGTTTATCAAATGCTTTGGAGAGATCAATCTTTAAAAGCATACCTGCCTTTTTGCCAACTTTTAAGGAGTGGATTACCTCGTGAGTTAGAATTATGCCATCCAAGATTTGGCGCCCTTCCACATACCCTGTCTGTTCAGGCGAGATAAGAAGCGGAAGAAGAGGTTTAAGTCGATTGGCTATGACTTTAGAGATGATTTTGTAGATGACATTGCATAGGGCGATAGGGTGGTATTTATTAGGAGTATTGGGTTGCTCTTCTTTCGGGACCAGCGCTATGAAAGTAGCATTGAGCAAGGGGAGAAGCCAATGAGAAGTCCTGGATTCCTCCACCAGTTGCCAGACTTCCATTTTGATGAGATCCCAGAAGTGATGAAAGAAATTTGTGGTAAATCCATCTGGGCCTGGAGCTTTGTCATCCTTAGATTGAGTCACTGCTAGTTCCACCTCCTGAAGGGATATTGGGCGCAGAAGCATTTGGTTGTGCTCATCCGTGACCAGCTTAGGGATCAGATGGGTGATTTTGTCGATGGCTTGTTGTCTATCTATAGGAGGTTCCTGCTGAATACCTCTGAAGTGTTCCAAAAGCACCTTCTCAATATCTTCCTGTTGCTCGACTTGCTCTCCCTGCTGATTGGTGATGTGATGGATGTGGTTCTGCATTCTTCTTTGGATCGTGGATCTGTGGAAGAACTTTATATTTCTTTTGCCTTCTTTTAGCCATCGTATTCTTGATTTCTGTCTCCATAAAATTTCCTCTTGTTTGTGCCTTTCGTTCAGCTGTTTCTGTAGTTCCTACACTTTGGTGGCTAAGAGTTCTGTTCAACCAGCCATGATAGTCTTTTGTTGTACCTCTGCCATTTGTTGCTCAAGAGCCTTTTCCTCCTGAAAGATGTTTCCAAAAACAAAGTGATTCCAATTTTTAATGTGGTGCTTGAGAAACTTGAGCTTCTGCTAGAACTGGAACATTTTTTATCCTTTTGGTGTGACAAAGTTCCTCCAAGTAGCGTGGACCATTTCCTTGAAGGATGGGTAAGTTAACCAAAAGGCCTCAAATTTGAATGGTCTTTTTAGGTGAGTGTCCATGCTCTGCCACTGCAGGGAGATGGGCCAATGATCCGAGCCTGCTAGAGGAAGGATTGAGGCTGAGAGGTCCCCCCCTAGATGGATTGCATTGTCCGAGAGAAGAAATCGATCCAGCTTTGATGCGATCTGCCACCCTCCCGTCTGCTTGTTGTTCCATGTGAATATGCCATTTGAAAAAGGAATTTCAATGAGCTAGCTGTTGTTGATGAAATCCTTGAAATGAGAACATTCCGGTTCCAATCTTGATCGCCCTCCTATTTTTTCTTCCAGCTTAGTAATCATGTTGAAGTCCCCTCCCAGAATCCAGAGAGGATGGGCTCGATTGGAATTTAAAGCTTCCATTGTGTTTAGAAGCGCTATTTTGCTGGTCGAATCCTGAGGGAAGTATACATTTGATAAGTGCCCATATATATTAGTACCAATTGGATGGAAAGTGGTTTGAATGAGGTTGTGCGCCACATGAAAATCTGTCAGCATTATGGCTCGAGTGTCCCAAGCTATCGCGAGTCCTCCAGAGAAGCCTGAGGCATCAACTGCTACTGAATGACAACTAGGCCACACCTTGGATAAGACTGCTCCTAGTGCTTCACTGCTACATTTGGTTTCTTGAAGAAAGAGGATCTCAGGTCTTTCTTTCAGAATCATGTTTTTGATCATCCTGTGCTTTGCGGGGCTGTTAAGCCCTCTAATATTCCATGAGATGAGCTTCATGGCGTACTATCTGCAAGTGGTTTATAGAACCGAGTTAACTTGAGGTAACGCCCCGATTCCACCAATATTTCCCCTAATGTGATGGTTCGCTGCCAATCTGGCTTTTGGCCTCTTTTCTTGGACTCCTTTATGACTTTTAGGTTGTCCCATTGACTACTGGGTTGAATCCCTAACTTATTTTTCTGCTGTACCTTGGATAAAACCATCTCTAGAGTATTGATTTGAAGAGGATTGATTTTGTCATATTCCTTTCTTCTGCAGGCATCCTCAAGTCCTAGAAGATCAAGTTCTCCTAAGTCAAGACCTTCAGAGTCCTCTTCCATATGACTTGTCTGGCTACTTTCAGTATTTTCTTTGAGGGTAGGGTTAGGGCTAGATTTGGGATCATCTATTTCCATGATGATGGGATTCCAGGTTAAGAGCTTTGTTGCTTCGGAGGAAAAGGCTCCAGATGGCTCAGGGTTCTGCGGCGCATGATGAGTCGACACAGGGTTGAAGGCTCAGGAATGTTAGGAGGAACAGGGGTTTTGAGCGAGGTATCAGGAGTATCAGGATGAGCTTCAGATGAAGGGTCCTGGTTGGAAAGAACGACGAAGCTATTGCTGGAAGATGGGAGGTTAGCAGAAGGGATAGGTTTTTTACCCGAGGCTGAGGGTTTCTTGCTATGCTTTCTCCGAGAGGGCACTTTGGTAAAACCGTCTGGCTCCGCCTTGTCTTCGGCTTCTTTGCCACGATATTGGGCATTAAGCGGGCAATCCCTGAACAAATTACCATGGGCATGGCATCTACGACACCTAAAAGGAACGTGTTCATAATCCAAGGGTTAGATCCATTCAAAATCATAGTGGAATAAACTTACCGCATCTGGGAGGGATTTGTCCAGTTGCATGAAGACGCAGATTCTTGCGTATGAGGTGTATCTTCAGAGCTTGGTTTCCTCTGCAATTTTGATGAAATCCCCCAAACCTCGACCGATCTCCTGGAGAGAGTCTTCATCCCAATACTTGAGCGACAGCGAGTATAGGCAGATCCAAACTGGAGCCCAGTTGAAATTTTCCTTGTCTGGGTTGAATCTTTCAACCCAGTTTCTGAGATATAGCCCTGCAGAATTGAAAAAATAGGGCCCCCCATCTATAACCATGTTTCGATCTTCAATACAGTTGAAAATGGCTGTGAAGAAGCCTTGCGGGCCGAGCTGGAGGGTAACGTGTCCCTTTGGCTTCCATTTGGATGCAATCCATCCTTGCAGTGCCTTTTCAGTTGGCCATAAGCCAATGAACTTCCCGATAAGAGCATGGTCTCTCATGTATTGGATTCTGGCATTTATTCTATGGCTCGGCAGATCTACTTTGGGTTTTTCTGGTGCGATGGGTTTGCATGTGGAGGAGGTAGCGCCAGCCACGTCCGTCCGTTTCTCAGAATTCGGCACCTGTGACGCCTCATTTCCCTGTTCTTTGTCTTTAGCGCTGTGATTTTGGTCAGGGTTTGCCTTGATTCCGTTCTTGTCTACAGGGGAAGGTTGGCCACCTCCCCCCGACTCTGTCGCCATGCGTAGAGGCAGAGCTTCTTCTATGTGTGTGCAGAGGGCGTTGTCAGATCAGATCGATTGTGCAGGGTTGTTAGGGTTTCAGCGGAGCAGATTAATGCAATAAAGGTTGAACTGAACCTCTGAGGTAAATTCCAAGTGTAAAGTAATGGTCTTAGTGGGCCATTTCCCAATAAAATTTTTGTGGGGCATTCTGCAACTTGTATGAAAAGACATTAACGCAATAAAAGTTGAACTGCTTCTTTGAGGTAAATTCCAAGTGTAAAGTAATGGTCTTAGTGGGCCATTGCCCAATAAAATTTTTGTCGGGTCCATTTCCCTATGGACTTGAGACTTATTCAAAGATGGTGCATTATTAACAGCTTTGAAATTTTCCAAAGACAATGCATTTTTACGCTGGAGGCATTATATTTTCCGGAGTGGGGTGAGAAAACACTGTTCAACCCACCCAATCAAAACCCTTCCTCGTCACCCTTCTGTCGAGTAAAAAATTGACATGTGTAAACATCGGCTTCGTTCCACATCCTTCTAGTGCTTCTGCATCGGGTTCTCGACTCCCTACCAGATCTTTGCCAAGTGTAGTGGTTTCTGCATTGGGTTCTCGACTCCCTACCAGATATTTGCCATGTGTAGCGCCTCGGGATCCATTCCTTAACAATGGTTCGGATTTGCCATTCCCTACTAGATCTTTGCCAAGTGTAGTGGCTTTTGCATCGGGTTCTCGACTCCCTACCAGATCTTTGCCAAGTGTAGCGGCCTCGAGATCCATTCCTTATCGATGGTTTGGATTTTCCATGTTGAATCGATGGTTGGAAATGAAGGTTGTTAGGGTAACTAATTTAAGATAGCGAGGGTTTGTCATTCTGGTCATTTTGACGGTCGAGAAGAACAAGAGCTACCTCTACAACCTTGGTTTTTATCCTCCTATTGTTACAGGTGATTACTCATTTACTACACATCACTTGAATTCATGCGTTTGCAATCTCTCATCCTTCATTAATTTGGAACTAACTGCTACAAGAAGCTGTCGGCAACACGAATTCTCGACACAGAGAAAAAGTTTACCCCAGTTTGCAGAAGGTTACAACTTATAACACCTCTGTTTGGTTTTTAGGTCATAATGGTTAATTCTCTTACATTGTGCTTTATAGGTAGTTTTTCGCACACAACTTTAATTATATATCGCACTCAAATTTCATTGTATATCAATATTTTATTGCCCAAACGCTCCTGTATAGGTATTTTTTTGCACCCAACTTTAATTGTATATTGCACTCCAATTTCATTGTATATCAGTATTTTATTGCCCAACAACTATTTAAGACTTGCCCCTTTCGATTGCAGGTAACAAGACCCGAACCCTTGGTGCTTTCTCCCTTCGTTCATTGGGTTATCGTCCACTTGTAACCTTTTTGTTCCACTCCTCAGGTACTCTAGATATCTTTCTTCCGACACAGTGGCAGGGGTTTTCTCGGAGTTATTTTTTATTTATTCGTATTTGGAGGAGAGCCTTAGGGTAGCCGTAGCTGAGACCGTTCGGGCCATCCCTGTAATTTCTACTGTAATGTCTATATAATTTTCAAATAGGTAGAGCATAAGAGCTTCAGTCGGTTTCCTTAGCACTTAGGTTGTGCGTAGGTTTAAACCTAAGAAACCTGTAGGATTCAGATTGAGTACAGTACGTCAGTAACAAGGCATACCAACAGCAATGATCAACAGTTCTTATGACAAGGCATACCAACAACAGTGATCATAACAATTCTTGTCAGTTTACAAAAATTATTCAACTAAACTTACTCCCTCTTGTCGCTATCATGAAGGTGCCCCAGTAACTGTTTTTAAAAATAAATTTCATATGACTAGACTTCCTTTCATGCTAAAGACAATCCATAATCATGCCATGACTTTGATAATACCCTTCCATAGAGAAGTTCTTTACTATAATATCCAGGAGAGTTCGACAAGTAACTCCCTCTTAGGTAGATGAGGTATGCCATTCCTTTTAGAGATGGACTGTAAGCTATTCATGCATTTTCTCATTAAATGATCATCAAAACTCTTGCTCCAAAATTCAGAGGGTAACTTCAAAAGGTGATTCATCCAGAAATACATGCAAGCATCTTATTAGTATCCTCTTCCTTTGAGTAGAAAGCCTTTTCATCAAGAGATCTATCTCCACAGACATGCCCAAAAATGTCCTTTGTTGTACCATATGATGGATTCTCAAAATCTGTTTCTGCAATAATGATGGTGAGCACAAATGACTTACTGAAGGACAAATTGCTACTATATCTCAATAGTGGTTTCAGAGAAACTGAATAACACTAGATGTGCTCTGCTAATCGAGCCAACGTGAGAATTTTCAAGGAATATTAGATCTCACAGTGTATATAGGGATATTTCATAAAGTATTTATCCAATATGTAAGGGGCTCATCCATAGATTGGATTAGAGCCTTGAGTCATAAAACTGATAGTATGTTTATTAAGAACCTCAGAAATCTCATATGAAGTCCAGTAGCTTTTCCACCTCTTCAAACCTTTAAGTGGAGGAAAGGATGTTTATTTTTTTATTTTGAACGAAAGGCTCATCAGTAGCTGAATCCGAGCTCCCTTTGAATGTCCTACAAAGCTACCAACTGTATGGTTATTGATCCAGGGATTATTTGGCCTTCAATTATGATCTTCCCTTGCGGGAAAACTAATTTATTTAAAAGAAGGGTTATTTTGTATTCAGGCGTTCATATCCATAATGAGATCCTCACTCAATGTAACCCAAATGTCAAATTCAGGGTCTCCAACTTATTGTACTTATTGAGATATAGAATCTAATATGTACCTTATTTAAGGCACCTTTGAAGATTGATTCAGAGTGCCATGCTCTTCTTCTTCTAGCTGATAACATCTCCAGGTGAGTTGTATTCCATATCAAAGTTACTGCAATATCTTTTACTGGAAGATCCTTGTGGTTTCTTTACATAAGATAAGATAATTATATTAATGTCCAACGAATGACCAAAAAAGTAGGTCAATGGGACTACAGAGTACAATGATACGCTATCCGAAAGTCTTGTTCACGATTTCATTTGTGAACAATACTGCAATACTATATATATGAATACAAAATGTTCTTCTACTGCACCTACTGTACTTATGGTATGTTGTACCTGTACTTCAAGGGTTATGACAAACCCTAGTTGTTGTCTTTACTGATATCAATACTACTGACCTATTGCATCTATCCTTAGCAGCATTTTAGCCTCTTTTGACATACAAGGTACCAAAGAAAAACACTCGAGCCACTTATGGTAAGATCAGACATAAGTGTAGCTATTACTGACACTAAATGACTTAGTTCCCTGACATTGTACTGATGAGGGCCCTGCCATCCTCATGCTTCAATCTGATCAAATGGTCTTAATATATGAGACAAGGTGTTGTATTTCAGGATGCAGACTTTAATTTAGTGCACAGTAATCCTTCATAAGATTAGTTTCCATCTTTCCATCTTAGCCACAGAGCATAGGTCATTTCCTCGTAACTTGAAATAAAAGGTTTACCAGATGCATTGTAAGGTTGGTGAATGATGTGTCATCCAATTTCTTCATTGTTGGAAGACTGAATTGCTTTTGAATGATTCATAGATGCTATGGCCCTGTATATGATACTTCCTTGCCATAGCTATCGTCCTGATTATGCCAGTTCGAGATGAACTATATCAAGATGAAAGCACATTCAACACTGCCTTTTCACTTATAACATAATGGTCTACACAGATATTACATTAATGATTTTTAAAGTTTCGATGAGAATATGATATTCGTTAACATGCTCGAGTCACCTTCAGATTGAACTATCTTTCAAGGATGGAGATCCCAAATTGGAAATACAGGACTATATGTTGGATACAAATCTAGATTGTTTCCACAGGAATCTTGTGCAAGCTACCATGTCCAATTTTCAATAAAATTAGGACAAAGATTTAAGCCAAATCTGAAGAAAGAGATCGAACCATTCAACTATAGTTGCTTTTCTCTTGAACTAGTACAAGTCGGCTTAATTCTTCTTGGCAGTTAGATATATATACTAAGTGAATTCATGACATCAAGGCAAAGAAGTGTGCTGCAATCGCGATTTGACCACAACAATTATTATTTTTAACCACAACATGTTCACATGATTATCATTCTTATTTTTGATAGATTTAACATTAAGATGATCAATTTGAAACTATATTTCAGTAATAATATTTTATAAACAATTTTTAATTTATTTAAAGGTCAAATGTTGTGCACTTGTTAATTTATTTTTTCTCTTTTAAATCTAATCTGAATGAATGATCTTATATGATAAATTATAAATTAAATTTGAATGAATGATCTTATATGATAATTTTTTCTTATATTTAATAAATTTAACATTGAGATTGATAATTTGAAATAATATTTTATAAACAATTTTTAATATATTTAAAGTTCAAATTTTGTGCATTTGTTAATGTATTTTTTCTCGTTTAAATATAATTTTTAATATACATCTTACTATTGTGAAATTCAATTTAAATATAATTTTTAATATAAATCTTACTATTGTGAAATTCAATTGATCAATCTCAAATTATAACTTAGTTGTATGTTTTGCAATTTATTAGTATACCATTGAACTGAACCACTTCTTTTTGTTGATGTTATGAGTTTCACATGCTCAATAATTGTTTTGAAATGTTGTGTTCTATGGAGGGTTTCCTTTCCTTCATTTTCTCTCTTTGATTCTTATCTCACTTTGGTACTTTCTCCACTTTTCAAATATTATATAGTAAAGTGTAGGATGAAAAGGGAGCACCAAGAGGAAGGATACCATCATTACTATGTCATTACTCTGAGACAATTATGTTACTGTTACTTTATGTTATGCCATTACTCTGAGACAATTATGTTACTGTTACTTTATGTTAGTGTAATTTTTTTAAATTTAACCTCTTATTACATTCTTTAAAAGATATATAGAAACTAAAATTTCCATATATTTCAATTAATTATTGTTTTCCACATTCCCAACACATTCTCAACCCCCGACTTTACTTTGCACCTCTCGGTGCAAATGCTAGTTTGTACCTTTGACAAGTTTTCAAAGATGGTGACGAGGCCACAATTTTGGTGGGAACTTGACATTTATCCAAAAATCTAATACTGAAGTGTTTGAAATAATGTTTTTATGGTGGAAATGGATTTATCACCATATCACAAACTCTTAGACACTCCAATATGTTGAAAACCATTACTTATTTCAAGAAATTTAATTTTGGGAATTTTTGAATAGCTTTTTGGATGGTGGAAAAGGATTTAACATCACAAACTCTTAGACACTCCAATATATTGAAACCATAATTTTTTCAAAAATTTTAATTTTGAGATTTTTTTAATAGCTTTTTGGATTGTGGAAATGGATTTAACACTATCAAGAACCTTCAAATAACCAAAAGCATCCAAAATCCTAAATCTTGACAACTTAATCCAGATTTAAAAAGAATTTCACCAAATTTTCTCAAAATCTGAAATTTCCAATATTTTCCCTGCCAAAAAGAATGAAATTGTGCCCTCATTAGAACAATGGAATTTTCAACAGTTTTTGAATGGGTATGGAGTGGGACTGGAAGTGGCAGTGTAAATAAAGGATAAGATGCGCTGCCGTGTATGCAACGTAAATTTGGCAAAATGTACAACCCAAAAGTAGCAATAAAATTTGGCAACACATATTTTCCAATCTATACGTTATTAAATGCTGGTGAGCAGTATATGCCCACCATTATGTTTAAATAAATTTAAATCTAAAGATGGACATATACTTCCCACCAACATTTAATAACGAATAGACTGGAAAATAATGTTCGCCATAAAATTTGTGTTCGTATGTGCCGTGAAACTCAACCATTTTTTCTGAGAAAATAAGCGTGTCACAATGAGAAAAAGATCGTTGACTATAGACCTTTACAAGTCTGAGAATAAATCTATATTCACACAAGATCTTCGCTTGGAGATTTTGTAGATTAATTTTTTTAATAATATAAATGAAATAAGTATATAATTTTTTAAGTTAGGTGGATGTTATTAGGTATATAACTTCAATAAATTTAATTTAATTATAGAAATTTAAAACAAAGTTAAAATCAAAGAGTAACACACTTGGTTAGAGGAGGATTTACAAAAATAATATAAATGGTTATTTTTATTATAATGATATTTTTATTTTTGGAATATGATTTTATAATTTTAATTTAATTTAATTTCAATAATTATTAAATAGAGGATATAGATTTAGCTTCATAAAATATTTTAAAGTAATTGGTAATTCTAACCATTTTTTTTAAATTTTAGACAATGCACTTAAAAATATATATAGAAATAAACCAAAACATAAGAGCTTTAGATGACTTATGAAAAAAAAAAAATTCAAATTCAAATGAATTACCAAGTGAGAAGAATTTGGGAGGTTGATGTGTTATTTATTTTCTTTTAACTTTGCAATGATGTAACAAAATTTTGAAAAGTTTAACTTTTTAAATTTATGGTATTTTTTATTTTTGATAAATGTATTTAAAAGTAGGTAAAATTAATAAATGTGTATTGGTTGCAAATTAAAAAAATGGAATATAATTGTTGCCAAAAGGTTCTCCAAAATTGCTTCTAACTTTAGCCAAAGTCTACACTTCCAACCCAAGCAAATATGGCATGAGGATGCCTAGTATTGGATCAACCAGGGGGGATAAAGGGGGATATCATCTCAGAGAATAAGGATAATATTAAAATATTACCTCCAAATTTAAAGATATGTTATGGTATGATAAGGAGCTAGAAGGAAAAAGGATGTTAAAGGTATTATAAGGAGGTGATCAACCCCACTTTTTCTAACCATAATTATATTTTTGTCTTGACTAGTGCTAAGAAGAAAAGAAACATTGCAAACATCGGAACAAATTCTCATGAGCTTCGAAGTGAAACCAGACATTGGTTTATTCCCAAAACACCCTGGGACGAAAGAAATTGTCACCTTTGCTATAATAGGAGGGTTGAAGATGAAAAACACTTTCTCTCGGATTGTTAGACTCTTACTCACATCTGCTCTTATTTCCGAAACATTTTCCAAGATACCAACCTTCTTGACTTGTTAAGTCAAAAAAACTATAGTGATTTATGAGCATTCCTTTCCCATTTTTTTTTAACATAGAAATAAAATAAATAAAATCTTAGAGAGTCATAATTAATCTCTTACTTTTTTCTTTGTTACCATCATCATCATCATCATCATTAATCTCTTACTTTTTTCGACGTTGTTATCATCGTCGTCGTCTTCGTCATCGTCATCATCGTCGTCATCATCATCATCATCATCATCATCATATATAAACTATTATAAAAAGATAAAAAATAAATTTATTTAAATCATCTAATTTAAAGTCAAGCTAATTTAACTACAAAGTAATTCTAATATATTATGGCATATAATGAAATAAAAAAGTGGGATACCCTATCATCATTAAATTCTTAGTGAGGACATTTATTATCGGTTTCTATATATATATATATATATATATATCCAACAAATTTAAATTCAAATTAATTTAACTACAAAGTAATATCTAATATATTATGGCATATGAAGAAATTAAAAAAGTGGGAAACCCTATCATCCTTCAATTCTTAGTGATGATATTTATTATCAGTTTATATCCAAAAATCCTAGTTCATTCAATTCTTAGTGAGGATATATATTATCGATTTCTATCCACAAATACTAGTTAATTCATCATCAGAGAAACCACATAGTTTTAAATGACTTGATAGTAGTCCATAGGAAGGCGAGCTTCAAGATGCCTCTAAGTCTTAGAGTAAGGCCCTCATAGCTCTAGTCACATCAGGTGCACGAGAGAACTCGAGAATAATAGAGATGAGTTGGGCATCATGTGAGTCATAATGTGATATCGCAAATCATGGGAAAACCTAAGTGACTAGTTAGGTCCTTACACAAGATAGGATGGGACGCAAGACCCAAATTTTTGGTTTCATTGTCATGCGATGAATGAGCCGTGTGACAAGGTGCAACCAACTCATGATGTTATTCATCGTGATGGAAGAGTTCACATGGTTGGAATGAGGGAAACGAGTTGTTTGAGTGTGAACACACTTGTGGAATGAGTCAAATGAGTTGTCTAAACATGGAAGCACGAGTGTCACGCCCCTAAAGACTACTCGAGGTTTTAGGAACCCTCTGATCTCTAATCATACTACACTAATGTGTTTTGTTGAAATTCAATAAGAAAATGCACCCACACATTGGTGAGGAAATTCTGTTGCACACTGGTGAGGGATTTCTAATGCACATTGGTGAGGGATTTCTAATGCACATTTGTGAGGAAATTGAGTTACACACTAGTGAGGAATTTAAGTTACACACTGGTGAGGAATGTGGGTGTATAATTTATTTTTCCCTTAAACAAATTGGACAATGAATTGAAATTTCATCTGATAACAACTTGTATCAGTTAACTATGTCATGATGACTGAGTTAGCTCAAGAAATTAGAGTTGAGGGTCTCAGATGAGGCATGTAGAGTGATTCTAATATTTTGGGGGTCCAGATGCAGTTAATGCACTAGCGGGGTGCAAGTGTATTCAGTTAACTTAAATTAACTGAGTTATAATCAATTTAACTAGCTCTAACTAAATGAAGAATTAGTGATCACTACTTGTGAATTAAATTAGAATTAATTCACAAGTAGTGGTCAATCAGATAACTGAGGATTCACTATTAATAGCTACATGCATGTCAGTTTTGAGGAAGACCCAGTTGAGACAAGGGTTAAAGGGAACATAACTATTAGTTGTATTATTCATGTGCAATTATAAATTCATGAGAAGGCCATGATGGATTGCAAAATCAAGGAAGGCTGATTTTCCTATTTATTATGGAGCTAATTCTCTAGGAATTGCATGAGTAAGGCAAGTTGAAGGAAGGCAAGGAATTAGCTATGTGTTTGTCCAAATTTTCCTAGATCAGTGTGAGATAATTAGTAGAGTGCGGGAGATTCTTGTGAGCAAGAAAGCATTGTATTGTTTCATGATTCCTTGAATTTATATTGTATATGATAGTGGGGTTTTGAGCAGTTGCTTTCCCCAAAACATCTTGTGTTGTGCGACTGATTGACTTGTTTCTCTTACTTTCATGTGATTGGGCGATCATGTTTTGTATTCGGCAAATATTGTAGAAGGATTCAATATCTTGTTTTAGTACATCACAATATTGGATCGATCCATTGGTATATAATTTATATAAATTTATAAATGGTATCAGAGCGCCAAGAATCACAATAGAAGAGAAGAAATTGAGTTTGTGTTGAACAAGATTCAAATTTGCAGATTTATTCTTTGGTACCTAGCAGTTGACCAAGATGTATTTCACTGGCTTGAGACTCTAATATGCACTCAAGGGAAATTTGAATTATATTTCATGGAAGGACATGATGGAGGGAGTATTGGAGGATAACAGACTAAATGGATTCATTGAAATTGATATTCTTGAGCCCGCTCCAACAGATGTTGTGTAGCATGAAGCACAGAAGAAGAATGTTGCAAAGGCAAGGAGGATATTATTAGAGGAGGTTTGAGATCTATTATCTCAAGTTTCCATTGAAATGAAACTCTGTATGCTTTGTGGAAGGCCTTGATAGATCTATTTCAAAGCAATAGTGACCGAAGGAAATTGGCGGTCAAAGGCAAGCTCAGGAAAATCAAAAGGGAGAAGGGCGACAAAATCTAGAAATACTTAACCAAGTTCACTCAATGTCGAGATGAGATTGGAAGTGTTGGGATTACTATGTCTGATGATGACTTGGTGAGCCTAGCACTTCTAGGCCTTCCCAAGAGTTGGCATAGTTACCAAGACTCTTTGAATGGGAGGGAGCAGTTACCAAAGTGGGAGCGATTATGGTCGGATTTGGTACAAGAAGAGTTTTGACGGACTACCAGTGATGGATCCAGATCCAAGACTAATGCTAAGGAAAATTGTGCCTTATATGGAAAGGAAAATAAAGGGAAAGGAAAGAAGAAATCCAAATCCGAGACTGGCAAAGAAGGCAAGAAACAAGACATATCAAAGATGAAATGTTTCAACTTTCATGATCCTGGACACTATGCCACAAATTGTCCACAAAATAAGAAGAACAAAAAGAAGAATCTCAGAGGTGCAGCGGGTGAATATTTGGCCTCAAATTTTGAGTTGGACTTCTCTCTAATTGAATGCATGGTGTAAATTGTTATGGGATCTATGTGGTACTTGGATAATGGAGCTTCTTTCCACATGATTGGAAACAAGGAACTCTTTAGTAGCTTAGAGGAGAAGGATCTTCAAATGCACATCGAGATGGGTGATGATGAGAGGTATAGCACTACCGATTTTGGTACAGTTACTTTCTAGAGAGAGTAAAGTAAACCCCTCATACTAAAATATGTCATGCATGTACTAGGTTTGAAGAAGAATTTGGTTTCAGTTGCTATGTTGGAGGATCATGGATATGATTTGGTTTTCAGTGGAGGAAAGGAGTTCCTTCGTCACAAAGCCACATGAAAAGTAAAGAAGATTTAGGTTCATGTGAGGAACCTCTAAAAACTTGATGTATATGGCTATGCAACATTGAGCAGTAAATCAGATGAAGTGGTGAGCCGAGATACTGGTGATTTTTGACACAGGAGGTTGGGTCATCTACACTACAATTCTTTGAGGATCATGCAGCAGATTTCTACAGGGCTTCCAAAGGGAAGTATACAAAGGACACCTTTCATGATAAGCACCGACAACCCTTGAGAGAGTTCACTCAGACGTGTGTGGACCATTCTCAAAAGCTTCCACAACAAAGCCTACGTATTATGTGATTTTTGCTGATTATTTTTCTAAAAAGTGTTGGATTTTCTTCATGCAGAAGAAATATCAAAAGTTCTCCAATTTTTGTGAGTTCAAAGCACTGGAAGAGAAAGATACAAGGAAGAAGTTGAAGGCTCTGAGGAGTGACAATGGTGTATTTTCCAGCACACAGGATGACAGTTGTAAGAAGAGATGTGAAATTTTATGAGGAGAAGGCCATGTGATTATCCCTTGAGAGGGAGATTGACTTGCATGCAGCAGAGGAACTCTTAATTCTGAAGGATGAACCTCAGGATGTGGAGCAACCATAAGTAGAGGAACAGATAGTGGTAGAAACCACTCATGCAGAGCCATCAACCAGAAGTGGTAGGAAGCGCACCAGAGAGGCTGACATATTGATGCTAGATGCATCAGAGAATGTCGGTGCACCTGAATCATAGTGTAGGTAGAGAAGGTCCCCAGATAGGTATACTGGATACATGGATCTTATGAACGAATGTATTGTGACAAAACCATCCTCTTTCGAGGAAGCAGTGCAACAACCAATATGGTTTGATGACATGGTTGAGGAGTATGACTCCATTGTCAGAAACAATGCATGGGAAGTGCTCCCAAGACTAGTAGGGAAGTCAATGATTGGATCCAGGTGGATCTATAAGGTGAAGCAAGTAGCATATGGGAGTGTGGAGAGACAAAAGGATATATTTGTGGCCAAAGGGTTCTCACAGGTAGAGGGGATTGATTATGAGGATACTTTTTCACCAGTTGCAAGGTACTCATCGATTAGATCCATCCTTGCATTCTCAGCGTAGATGGGATGGAAGATACATCAAATAGATGTAAAGACAACCTTTCTCAATGTATTTATTGAGGAAGAAGTTTACATTGAGCAGCCAGAAGGTTTTCAGACCTTAGACTTCGATTTAGGCATACAACTTCTCCAAGTAGCAAAATTCAGCAAAACAAGCTTCGAATTTCTCTTCTCTTAGAAATAGCACCTTGGCAGCACCTGATGCAGAAAATGTTGCAATAAAAATTTGAGAACTTTGACCTCCCAAAATATAGCTCGAAATGCAGAGAGAGTGGTGCCAAAATTTCGATTTTCTTCAACTCTATAAGTGTACCCAAAACCAAATCTAGAAAGTACTTCTCCTTCACTTAGAAAATTTATCTTGTTGCAGCTTCTAGATCGAATTTATATATTGCAGTGAGATGGTTCCAAGTGAGTCGATTCCACTATATACATAGGCTTGAGGTGAGCTATAATTCCTGTTACGTCCCTGCACCAAGCAACGAAAGATAGGTCCCCTAGGGTTGACCCAACCAAGAGACCCATGAGCACGAGGAGGCCACGCTCGTCGAGCCAATTTCATGGTGGCCGAAGTATGTAAAGCTGTGCAGACCCTCTGTGCGAGTCTCGAAGGATGTAGACATGGTGCGTGACTACCTATAGATTCCGTTGATCCCACAGGCAGTCCCTCTTGAAGGGGACATGTTTGGAAAAATCCCCCTGGTGAAGTTCGATGATTATGACCTGGCAAAAGAGGAAACATTCCATGAGCTAGCACTTGAGTATTACCTAGAGCGTGTGTTTTATGATGATGTTGTGAAGGTAGAACCGATGCCATGGGTGCGCGGGCTGAGCAATGCCGAGATTCTCATTTGGTTGAGGCTCCCTCACTTCGGAAGGTACCCTATCCCCATTTTCTACGTGCGCTGGCTACTGGCATCGATGCACAATGGGTGTCTGTGGATCCAGAACAAAATTCCAATTGATGCCGCATTGATCTGCTAGATCATCGACCTACCCAAGAAGGGGCCCCATCCTATGGCTCAGTATGGAAAGACCGAGGAGCTGAAGGTAGTTGCACGGGTTAAGAAACAATACAAGGTAGGACGAGACTCTAGGGGATTACTGGTACAACAACTCGAAGACCTAAGAGTATGCCTAGGAACCTTATTCCTAGGCTGTAAGATGATGCGCAAGTGCCGCCCCAAGGTAGTCCCTGCTCATGTCATTGAACTAGCAGGACAATGCGAGAAGGGGGTCAACTTAAATTTGTCCCAATACCTCTACCAAGAGTTCATGGACAACGTGCGTGAAGCGCAAGATTAAGGGAAGGAGTTCTATTACTCATGGTTATTGCTTTTAATTACTTTGGTGGCATGGGAGATGCCAGAGAGCGCAATCCTCCTCGAGGTGGAACCTAGTGTGTGCGTAGGGGTATGCTACGCCAATCCGTGGGATTCACCAGACCAGAAGAGATTCAAAGAAAATAAGGTCTTCTTGGTTTTTTTAGGGCACGCTAGCAGTAGCTATACATTCGAGACCCTAGTTGTTCCCAGCTTCTTATGACAAGTACCGCACTATTGCCAATTTTCAACTGACCATGGATCATGTGCATATCTGGGCGTGCAATGACCCCATGTGGTACAATCTTCCTTATATGGTGACTGAGGAGGAGATTGACCAGGTCATTGCGACTATTATCACCAAATTGATCTTGATTGGTTTCTCATCAATCAACTAAATGTAACTCTTTCAAACCACTTCTAACTAAATATTATCCTCTTTAGTTTAAGAGGGCTCTCTCAAAGGGGGTTTATGATTTTCAATAGAAATAATACTAGATGGCTAACTCTATGAATTGTGACTTGGCTTTTGTATGATTGCAGGTTGAAAAATGAAGGCTTGATACCATTGGAATATGGAGTCAACATCAGTACTCTTAATGACAGTCTTTCTTCACATGGAAGCTGAGGCAAATAGAGGTCTTTAATCAAGATGATTCACACACACAATATAAGGAAAAGACAATAATTTAACCCCTAAAGGAAGTCAGAGCATAATAGTATGAATTATGAGTAATTAGAGATAAAATATACTGCAAGTGATTAGACATAAATATACTTAGCAACAACACATTAAACACCTCATGAGAATCTCAGGTCTAGAAGTAGAATGTCACTATATATTACTGATAGTGGACAAAAACATACAAGCAGCAATTTGGTGCTATATTCTCCAACCCCTTTTTCCTTCCACCTTCTGTTTATAAATAGACTTAGGTATCTTTACATTGATCCTCTCAACATATTTGAGCCTTCAAATGCCTCTTTTGACACCTAATCTAACCATAAACTAGATATTTGGAACTAGAAACTGACACCTACTAACATAGGAGTTAGAGTCCTCACATAACTCAACCACCTATTTATTACATATTTATCTTAAAGGATAATCCAAATACATCAAAAATAAACATGTGCTTTGACCACACTTATCACAATCAAACACAAATATCCTCATTGTCTTCATGAAACCGTTCTTCCTATTTTTCAGGAGTTGTTGCCATCTCACATAATGAATTACCTCCATAATGAATTACCTCCATAATGAATAGTAATTTGAAGATGAGTTGGACAACTACGTGGACCAAACTTGTATGAAAATATTATTCTAACCATATTTGACCTCTCCATATGATCAACTAACCTTTAATGCAACCTTTCAAACCGAAATTTCTTCAAAATTTAACTTGCTACCAAAATAGGGGAAAACAAGGCAATTTCGTAGCAGCTTTTGGTAGCGAATTTAATTTACCCATTTCCTCCACCTCTTAGCTCTTTTTTCTTTCATGGATCTGTTTGATATGTTTAAAGAGCTAATTCAAAATTTTCCCAATCTTTAATTTCAAGTTCAACCACCCTATTTTATCAAAAAGTCATCTTCAGAAATTTCATAGCATTTTTCTGGCTTCAAGCCTAAAGCACGCTACGAAACTACTGATATGGCTGAAAATTTTCAAAATCTTCCTTTGTCTTCCAAATTTCACCTGTAGGTCTAAAAAGTTATACAATGAAATATGATAAGACAAAATTGCCTCTTACCCTCTTCAAAAAGCATTATTTTCACCTTTAGCAAGTTAATTTACCAATACAATGACTCTGTTTTTTCAGAAAAAATAGGGTGCAGAGATGAGCTCCTATCTCCCTATCCTTGATAGAATTTGAAAAATTGGAGGATTATTTTGTAAATCAGGCTATTATGAAGAAAAAATTCTCTTGGGTTTTTGAAAACCATCTCTAGTTGTCCAGAATCTACATTAGAAAAACATGTATAAAACAGGAAAATTATGGATTCTGAAAATAGGTCCCAGAGACATCTTTGAATCTCCAAAATGGTAGGACCTGTGAGAAAATTCAAGGAGGTTATTCTTCCTTGCTCTATTATTGAAAATAGCCTCTCTCAATATTTCATAATTCATCTCTTTTCATCCATAATATTCGCTTGAAATTGACTGCGCACACAGTCCAAAACACAACATATTCATTGTTAGCTCCAGTAGAAATTCAAGCAACCTAAATTGGTGAATGCTTCAACAAAACTAGGTTCCTCCATGAATATGTTAAGGTCCATGAGCTTCTATCTAACCACAGAGCCTCCTTTTTATTCTTTCTCCTTCATGGCCATCTCCCTTTATAACCAAGCTACCCTCTTAAAAAGGTGACACTTGTAAAGAGAAATTTGACAGCAAGTTGTTTTCCACAAAGCTAAACTCTTCAAGAATGACACTAAGATGCTTTTCATGCAAAGGCTGAAGGGTTAATGACAGAGAGGAGCTTGGGTGATTTAAAAAAAAAAAAATGAAATTCAAGTATGAGAGGGAAAATGTCAAATGGAGTGATGAAGGTGGAATGATGATAAACCCTTATGATTTCACAATTGGATGACTATCATAACCTACTAGGTGATCTCATCTTTCACCTGTCTAATAAAAAAGAGACACCTCACACCACTTTGGCCCTTTGGCTGAAAAACAAATTTTTGTAGCGAAGACAGTTAGGCTTCAGACAGATTCGCTACGAAACTATTAGGCAGTTTCACGGCGAAATCTATAGATTTCCTTTGTAAATTGCTACAAAAATCTGAAAAACTAACTAGTGGAATGTTTTGTGGTAGAAAGGAATGAGAATGACAACTAGATGAGATTAGGTTGATTTGACATCATATGACATGGTTTGGGATGGGTTTTAAACTTAGGGTAGACTTCATCAAATGCAAAAAAAATCAGCTATCTCAAAAAATGGCTTAGAAGACCACATCAATTTTGGTGAATGACCTGCATGACCCTATCAATGAAAGTTTTAAAACTTAATGAGTGATAAAAATGGCTCCACTTGGGATGGTGTGCCCCTGTGGTACACCAAAGAACCTGTAGTTCCAATGCCATTCATGTTTTTGGAAATAAACTTCTGAAATTTGCCAAGCCTTCTTCAAACTCGTATGGCCTTCATCTCGGGCTCAAGCTTGATGATTACTGCTAAAAAAACCAAATTTGCACCTACTGAAAAGATCCCCAGTCAACTTTGAGCTTATTCAAACACACTCCTACCTACCCTAACAGCTGAAATCTTCATGTTTGATTCAAGAAACATGAAACCTCCAATAAAGCCAGTCAATGAGATAATCTGATACCTGTATTCCTTGACTGCACTTGAACCAAAAGCAAACTGTATTCCGAAATGATAAAGGTAAGAGAAGTTGGGTTTGATTTTCACAATGAAAACATAATTGGAAATTTGGACTATAGAACTCTTCCATGTAGTTAGCTATAGGATCATAGAAAACATAGTTTGTTTGATAATCCTCAAGACATTCTGTAGTTTTAGACAACTCGTATATGATTTCTTTAGCAACATAAGATTTCAGTTGTGTGCTATCAAACTAATTTTCAAGAACAAGGCATTCTTCCTCAATCTCAAAATAAAAAGGTAGCAACACCATCTCTTTGTATTTTGGCATGAAAAACTTTTGAAAAGACAGACATTGACCATGAAGACTATAGGATTGAATTTGATCTTCTAAAACTTCCATGTCTTTCTCAATGTTCTTAGCAACTTCATCCAAAAATTGAATCTTATCTTCTGACTTGCACTCAAATCAATTTAAATATGAAGACAAGGACAAAGAAAAATTTTCATCCACTTCCTCATTAGTGTGATCATCATTCCATTGTTTAAAACCTTGAATGAAGGAGAGTCTGCCACCAACTCTGTTCTTTCCATCCATGTTTCCAAAACATAAGCCAAAAATCTGTAAATTACTTAATAGATCTGACAGGAAAAAATTCAATCCATTGTTTACATTTCCCTTGAAATGAATCATAGAACAATATGATGAAAATATCTTCATGTCTGACTCTAAGAAGCTAAGTAAAGTCACGGAAATTTGATATATGCTCCAAGGTCAAACTCAAATGTTCTCCATTAAATTTTGGACCATTCCTTAAAAAATATGCATCCTTGGGAAAAGGATTTGGGAAACCATAAATTTCTGAAAAATCTACACATGCATACCTCGAAACAAGAATGGAAGCATCTGAGTTCTTCATAAGTCCAGTCGAATCACCATGAAGCTATGAAATTTTTTTTACTCCTTCAATAATGGAGTCGCCAAGGTAGTTCTGCAGCCTCAAAAATTTCTGAGCTCCTGCTACCATTAGGGGAATTTTGAGGTCTAAAATGGGCCTCCTAAGGAAATTATAAAATAATAGTGGAAATAATAATGAAATATTTGATTACATCATCAAATTTTAGAGGGAAAAAAGAAAAAAACTACTTTTTTAACTCATATTTTCAACTTATCTCCCAAATTGTTTACTCAAATTTCGAGCAGGAGTACTCATTGGATGAAAAATTTAATTCCTCATCCAAGGAGTACCCATGTTTCACACTTTTGATAAGTCCTGCTACATGAAAAATGAGAAATACATGAAAAAATGTGATTGTAATCACGTTTTTTAATGTATTTCTCATTTTTCGTGTAACAAGGTCCATCGAAAGTATGCAACAAGGGTACTCTTTGGATGAAGAATTAAATTTTTCATCCAATAAGTACTCTTTCTCGAAATTTGAGTAAAAAATTTGGGAGATAAGTTGAAAAAGTAGTTTTATTATTTTACTAGTTTTTAATCTTTTTACCCTTTTACTTAAAAAATGGTGAATCATCCCCCATGGTTGACATCACCATCTTGAATCCTATTGGTTCTTATAAAGTTTATTTTTGTTGTACATTTTTCTTATGAGGCCCATTTTAGACCTCAAAATTCCCCTAATGCTCCAAGAGTTTAGCTTCACTATTTGCATAAAACTTTGGGAAATGTGTCTTCAGACTCCGAGAAGACGCACCAAAATGTTATCACCAAATTGATCTTGATTGGATGCTCATCAATAAACTCAATGTAACTCTTTCAAAACACTTCTAACTGAAGATTAGCCTCTTTAGTTTGAGAAGGCTCTCTCAAAGGGGCTTTATGATTTTCAATAGAAATAATACTAGATGGCTAACTCTATGAATTGTGACTTGGCTATGGTTGCAGGTTGAAAAATGAAGGCTTGCTACCATTGGGTTATGGAGTAAACATTAGTACTATTAATGACAGTCTTTCTTCACATGGAAGCTGAGGCAGATATAGGTCTTTAATCAAGATGATTCACATGCACAATATAAGGAAAACACAGTAATTTCACCCCTAAAGGAAGTCAGAGCATAATAGTATGAATTCTGAGTAATTAGAGATAAAATATACTGCAAGTGATTAGACATAAATATACATAGCAACAACTCAATAAACACCCCAGGAGAATCTCAGGTCTGGAAGTAGAATGTCACTGTATATTACTGATAATGGACAAAAACATACAAGCAGAAATTTGGTGCCATATTCTCCAACCCTATTTTCCTTCCACCTTCTGTCTATAAATAGACTTAGGTATCTTTACATTGATCCTCCCAACAAACCTGAGCCTTCGAATGCCTCTTTTGACACCTAATCTAACCATAAACTAGATATTTGGAACTAGAAGCTGACACCTACTAACTTAGGCGTTAGAGTCCTAACATAACGCAACCGCATATTTATTAGATCTTTATCTTAAAGGATAATCCAACTACATCGAAAATAAACATGTGCTTTAACCACACTGATCACAATCAAACATAAATATCCTCATTGTCTTCATGAAACTGTTCTTCATATTTTTCAAGAGTTGTTGCCATCTCACATAATGAAGTACCTCCATAATGAATAATAATTTGAAGATGAGCTAGACAACTCCATGGACCAAACCTGTATGAAAATATTCTTCAGACCATATTTGACCTCTCCATATGATCAATTGACCTTTAATGCAACCTTTCAAACCAAAATTTCTTCAAAATTTAACTTGCTACCAAAACAGGGGAAAATAAGGCAGTTTCGTAGCAAATGTTGGCAGCAAATTTAATTTACCTATTTCCTCCACCTCTTAGCTCTCTTTTCTTTCATGGATCTGTTTGATATGTTTAAAGACCTAATACAAAATTTTCCTGAGCTTTAATTTCAATTTTAACCACCCTTTTTATCAAATAGTCATCTTTAGAAATTTCGTAGCATTTTTCTGGATTCTAGCCTGAAGCACACTACGAAACTACCTCATATGGCTGAAAAATTCAAAATCTTCCTTTTTCTTCCAAATTTCACTTGTAGGTCTGAAAAGTGATAAAATGAAATATGATAAGACAAAATTTCCTCTTACCATCTTGAAAAAGCATTATTTTCACCTTTAGCAAGTTAATTTGCCAATACAATGACTCTGTTTTTTCTGAAAAAATAGGGTGTAGAGATGAGCTCATATCTCCCTACCCTTGATAGTTGTTGAAAAATTGAAGGATTTTTTTGTAAATTAGGATGTTCTGAAGAAAATCCTCTCTTTGGTTTTTGAAAACCATCGCCACTGTCCAGAATCCGTATTAGAAAAACATGTATAAAACAGGAAAATTATATATTCTGAAAATAAGTCCGAGAGACATCTTTGAATATCCAAACTGGTAAAATCTATGATGAAAGTGAAGAAGGTTATTTTTCCTTGTTTTTTTCTTGACAATAACCTCTCTTAGTATTTCATAATTCATCTCTATTCATCCGTAATATTCACTTGAAGTTGACTGCTCACACAGTCCAAAACATAACAAATTCCTTGTTAGCTCAAGCAGAAATTCAAGCAACCTAAATTGGTGAATGCTTCAGAAAAACTAGGTTCCTCCATGAATATGTTAAGGTCCATGAGCTTCTGTCTAACCACAGAGACTCCTTTTTATGCTTTCTCCTTCATGGCCATCTCCCTTTATAACCAAGCTGCCCTCTTAAAAAGGTGACACTTATAAAGACAAATTTGACAGCAAGTTGTTTCCCACAAAGCTAAACTCTTCAAGGATGAAACTCAGATGATTTACATGCAAAGGCTGAAGGGTTAATGATAGAGAGGAGCTTGGGTGACCTATTTTAAAAAAATGAAATTCAAGTATGAGAGGGAAAATGTCAAATGGAGTGATGAAGGTGGAATGATGAGAAACCCTTATGATTTCACATTTGGATGACTGTCATAACCAACTAGGTGATCTCATCTTTCACCCGTCTAATAAAAAAGTGACACCTCACACCACTTTGGCCCTTTGGCTGACAAAACACATTTTCGTAGTGAACACAGTTAGGCTTATGACAGATTCGCTACGAAAGTATTAGGCAGTTTTGTAGCGAAAACTGTAGATTTCCTTTGTAAATCACCACAAAAATATGAAAAACTGACTAGTGGAATGTTTTGTGGTAAAAAGGCATGAGAATGATAACTAGATGAGATTAGGTTGATTTGACATGATATGACATGGTTTGGGATGGGTTTTAAACTTAGGGTAGACTTCATCAAATGCAAAAAAAATTCAGCTAACTCAAAAAATGACCTAGGAGACCACATCAATTTTGGTGAATGACCTACATGACCCTATCAATGAAAGTTTTGAAACTTAATGAGTGATAACAGTGACCTGGCCAACAACATGGATGGTTGGGCTCGACACCACCCAGCCCGTCACAGCCTCAACGTTGGGCAAGGAGAGCACAAATTCTGGCAAGGAAAAAGATGTTGAGAAGTGCACTGGAAAATATGCAGAGAATAATGCGGAAAAGGAGGTAAAGAAATAAACTGAGCAAAAGCATGAAGAAGAAGCTGAGTTGGATCTTGCTGGAACAGACGGCCTCAATGGTACTGGCGCTGAGTCTCCCAGGGGAACGAAGCGCGACGTAGAAACCCCCAGGGCCCGTGCAAGAAGAGGAAAGGTTCAAAGGCCTGAGGGACAAAATATGTTACGATAACTGAAGATGACCTGGATAAGATCACATATGTGACAAAATTTTCCTCTGAAGATAGGTGGACTGCGATGGAAGAGTAGTACAAGGTTGTCGTAGAGTCATTACAGTCGAGATTGCAGGTGTTGCAGCTGAAAATAGACAACATCCAAGCGGGCGTGAATCAAGCGAGGTTGATTCAAGCGAGCATGAGCATGAGTTTGATAATCAGAACAACAGATAGCAGGATTTTCCCTTTCCCTGGAGCAGTTGTCACGATGGAGCAACCTGAATTTCGCGCGTAGGTACAAACTTTCTCAGAAGTTAGAATAGATTTGTCAATGTTTCCCAATGGCAAGTTGCATGCCATTTAGACAATCATCATGGATGAGTTGCAGTGAAGAGAGGCGTGGTGCAATAGCAACTTAGTGAAGCTGAGCATAAGATCATGACAAAAACAAAAGATCCTCTCCATGCTCAGACAGTGGAGCAGACAACAATAGCACAGCGTGCGCAATTGGAGACTCTAATTGATAGACTTTGTGTTGACCTACCAGAGGTAGCCATTCCTACTTCAGGCTAACTGCAAGCTAAAGTTGAAAGTCTTGTAGTAGCGCTAAATGCCTCCAAATCAGAAGTGCAGGCAGTTAAGGTGGATTTTGAGCAACAGATCGTGGAATTGCAAGCCAAGCTTCAACCCAAAACTCCGCTAGAGGTGTGAGCGCAATGGGCGTCCTTAGTAAAAGAATCTTCAATAATTATTTCCACCACAGTGGACAAGGGAGCCTCGCTACTAGAGACAACTATGGGCCTGTTGACATCCGTGCATACGGATCCCCTTGTCCGCAAGATTTCGCAAGAACTGCGCGCCAAGGAGCAGGCGTTTGATGACCTATAGGAGGCATTTCATATGCTTTTACTTGCTCAGTGTATGGCCCGGTTGCTGACAAGTCAGATCTTGCACGATGAAGTTGAGGACCTCTAAAGAAAGAAGCACATTGTCACAAGACCTGGATGATGCTATGAAGAACCTGAACCAGATATATCAGAGCATCAATATCACCACAGAAGGGCTAAATTCTCAGAAATTGGTGGATACAGTGCAGAGTGCATCCGATTAGAGCACAGGAATCCTTGCACCCTTGATGCTTCCATCGAAGAATTAAAGACAATTTTGAAGACCCTAGTACCTCTGTGACTCGGGAGGAGTCACAATATTGTGTTGGGGGACTGTTGGAGCAGGGTCCCTTAGTACTGCATTTTTGGGTAATGAATAAGTAATTTTGTAGTTTTGACTCGTGCGCGCTAAGCAATGCATAGGTCAAGGGGCTTTGGGGTGGGTCAAATCCCCTTCATGAGTTGTAATGGGCTAAAGGGTAAAAATAGGAGTCGCAAACCACATTTTGCGAACCCTAGATGAGCGTAGGCTAAGATATAAGTAGAAGTCTATATTGAGTCGGATAGAAGAAGTTCGAAGTAATTTTTGACATGTTTTGAGTTGTGAAGGGAATCTGTAAGTGTATGAAAGGCTCCTACTGGCTTTGTACATGGAGACCTTAGTTCGGTTGTGTGTGGACCCCACTGGCTATGTGTGTGGGTGGATTTGAAGAAGTGTAAATGGTTCTACGACTGTTAATGAATAAGTAAGTGTTTTGATAGGCTCCAAGTATGAAATGCATCTATGATATGTTTCTGTAACCTATTTTCTTATGATTTATGTTCTCTGTGATTGGAATGGTTGCGTAACTATGTCAATGCTTAATAGGAATGATAGATGCATAGATATGTTATTGTAAATACCTTACTAGCACTTTATTAAGACTGTTAAGGGATTGCGAAGCCATGCTCTGTGCGTGCACAGGAAAGCCTGTGTGAATTGGCCTAGATCTGTTTCTGGTAAGGCTTTCTGTTGCGAAGGCTAGTTTGGTATTATTATAGATCTGAAGACACCCACATATTTTAATTCTCTCTTAGGGTGTGGAAAACTGGTTCCAACACCCCCTGATATTGCTTCGGGTGAGACTTTGACCTGTGCAAGTAGGTCACTGCCGAAAGGGCTAGTAGTAAGAGGGTTTTTTTGGTTAAGCTTAACTCTTAACCTGGGTTAGGACCCCTCAAGCCAATAGTCCTTTGGGAAAATATTGATCTAGTTGTAACCATAAAATCCATCCATGAAAGATAATATTTCACATCCGGCACATTCATCAATAATTTGGTCGATAAAGGGAGTGGGTAGTTGTCCTTTGGACAAGCATGATTAACATCCTGACAATCAATGCACACTCTAATTGTTCCCTATTTCTTAATGACAGGAACAATGTTAGAAACCCAATCAGTAAGCAGAATAGGGTAAATGAAACCAACACACAAAAAATTTCAATCTTAGCTTTAATGGAAACAACTTTCTTAGGATAAACAGGATGGAGACGATGTCTTACTAGATTTACATGAGGGTACATTTTAATCTCGTGCTCAACAATGCTCGAATCAATGCCTGAAATTTACTCATATGACCAAGTGAATACATCTCGGACTTCACAGAAAAGAGAGTGGTAAGTGTTAAGTTTAGATGGAGAACAAGGCACACTGATATTATTTTTTCCTACAATGCCAGGTTTGGTCGAAATATTGATCGAAATCATTTCTTCGATATTTGATGGGTTTCGCTCAGAATCGACGACATGGATAGGAATGAAATTCATCAAGAAATCAACGAATGTAGGGTTATATATAGTTCAGTTGGACTATCTTCATTATAATTTGGAAGATGGGATTTTTGATGTGAATCTGCCCATGGTTCTTCTTTTGGCATCATGGATTCCATAATTTTCTCATTGGTTGAGAATACACGTGAAATAGGATCAGAAGAAGTATCATAATCCAAAGAATGATCGACCCAAACAGTCGGCGACAAAGGATCGGGATTGGCCGCATAAGCCAAAAATATTGATGGTTATGCTAGCTAAATTGGACTTAGCGACATTATTTCGTCCAACCTATCTATTTCAGAATCATTGGGAATATTCCTTAAGTCATATGGAGTGGAAGATATCTTATTAAAGGTCTCTATATTTTCGATTTCCGCCGATGTCGTAGGTGACGGTAACGAAAATGTGCCCACTATCGAAGAATCCTTAAAGAGTCCTACACCAATGTTCTGAAGAGATGGTGGGGGTTCGTGAACAAATGGAACACTTCCAGTTTCCTGGGAACCAGAGACAAATAAGAAGAGTTGATAAATGAATGTGATTCTTCCCTTATGGGGGAAGATGACCATACGAAAGTAAGACAATACTACCGCAACCATAGCATGAACCCACGGTCTTCCAAGTAATATATTGTATTCAAGGGGTCCATGAACGACCTCAACCTCAATAGTAACTGATTTCCCCCATAGTTCGACTTGTAGGTTACTAAGAATTCCATAAGGCTTATATGTAAGACCGTCAAAATATTTCAACGTCGTAGGTAATTGTGATAAAGTTGGCGAGCTGAGTGACTTCCAGCAACTCATAGACATGATACAAGTAGATTCACCTTCATCAATGATAGTCTGATGAATGAGGAAATTTAGGACATGTACTTGAATAAAAAATGCTAATTGTGCTCGTAATTGTGGCACATAGACCACATGATTAAATACTACAAGATTAGAATCTTTCAGATCGATTCCACCAATCGCTGACACCAAAGCCTGCTTTTCGAAGGGAAAATTTTGAAGAACCTAAAGAATTGAAATAGCAGAAGGTGACTAAGCCAGATCTTCAACTACATTATAATTTTGAGCTCACGAGCTCAAGGATTGAAATTCGAATTATGAACAAATCCCTATGGCGTGAAGTTGAAGTCGAAGTAGTCGGTTGATCTGTAGCCTGACCATTTGACAAAGACAGAGGATTACTGTAATATTTACTTCTAGAAAACACCAAAAAATCAGTTTTGGGCTTAGTGGCGGGTAGCATAAGAACCTGCGAACTAGAAGCGGGATCCGTAGCAACCATATGTGTTTCTAGGTTTGGAAAAGGATTCATCAACACTACAGATGTGACAAAATTATTAAGAATTTTCGAGACTTCTGAGCAATGAGGCCAATCTCGCGTAAAATTCTGCTCATTACATATCAAGCAGGGGTAACAATTTTTTCGAGAAGAACCAGATGAATCAGATGAGTTTTCCTGTGGGGGTGAATTTGATTTCTTATTATCTTTCCTCTTCTTCTTACTTCCGATTTTCTTGTCACTTTTGCCTTTTTCATATGACACGACATGTATTTTAGAAGAATACGCAGGATCAAATGAAATAGGGGTTTGATTTGAAACAACAAGTGTAGAACCAGATGGTTGACTTGTCGGTAGAGTGCTAGAAGAACCAATCACACCATCGCCGGCATGAATTTCCTTACCATATGGAGGAGGAATGGTAAAATTTGGTTGTGGTGCATTCAAATGTTTTTCATAGAGCATGCTAGACCGAGTATAAATCAAATCCAGATATTGGGCATGAGAAATTACTTGCTCTTCAGTGACAACACCGCTTTTGGCCACATCCTTAGTGATAGATGGCAACAAGGACTTTATAAAACACTCAGTTAAAAGATGAACAGGAAAAAATATTTTAACCATTCGACAATGACGAAACCACTCATGTATATGATCTGATATATGAGTAGCATATGTCTATTTAAATCTGGTTAAAATTTCCATTCGAGTTTCATATCTGATGGGTAACTGGAAGTGGGTTAAAAAAGTAGTGGCTAAAGCTATAAAGTTATCAAAAGAAGCTCGTGGTAATTCAATGTACCACTTCGCAACCGGATCAGTAAGTGTTCGCTGGAAAAGACCCAGTCTAACAGAATCATCATTCAAGGAGTTTGATGAACACCATAAATGATAAGTCATAACATGCGTAGACGGGTCTTCTCCAGAATTTCCATTGAAATTCAGAATATCATAGGGTAATTTATGAGGAATCATTGGCCAACAAGGTAAATAATGAATGGGATCATTAGTGAGCTGGTTTAAATTAGGTAACTCTAATGTTGCAACAAATGACAACTATCGATTTAGGTTAGGTTGAGCGTAACCAGGATAAGATGGAATTTCCTGGGCAATAGGTTGTTGTGCACCAACATAAGGATTATGTTGCTGGTAACCCAGATAGGGGTAAGTTTTTTTACCAAACCCTTGATAGGATTGTTGACCAGGACCTAGATAAGCTTGATATTGTTGGAATGGTTGTTGTGGCTTCCATGGGATTTGATAAAATTGTTTCCCGCCAGGATTATTTGGACCAGGTTGTGAATAGATGGGAACAGTAGAAGCCTGTGACAAGGGTAAACTAGTATGTGGTTGTGAAATTCTTGATACAGATGGTTGTTGAATAGAAGCCTGGGAAGACGGAGTCTGCAGGCCCAAAATTGAGGGTTAAGGGTTGAAAGACCCGCTTGAGAAGACTGAGAAATAGCCACAGAAGTAATAACATGAGTAGTAGGTATGGATGTAATAGGTTGAACTTGTTGATATTGATACACAACCATTTGCGGTTGGACAGGCAAGGTATGCTGCCATTGGAAAAAATTCATTCCAACATAATATTTTCCTAAAAATGAAGGAGTACTGCCATATGGCCTGAACATATGTTTCCCCTCAGCATATGGAGTATAAGGATATTGCACATACTAAATTTCATATGATGGGAGTCTAGCAGATACTAGGTAAGATGGATGGTAATTGGATGTAACAGCCTGATATTGAGCTGATGATGTCAATAAAGGATCAGGCCGTTCAGTACTCATAAGAGAGGAACCAGATAAAATTCCAGATGATGACATGGGTGAAGTCCATGGACTTGAGGAGACACCAGAGTAGGTTCCATTTAAATCTTGGTAACCTAGTGGGACGGACAGGCAATCATAAAGATGAGACTTGGGTGTCATAGAAAACATCGAAGATGAAGCAACAGTAGATGTTGTTACATTTGTAACAGATGGTACAGTGTGTGATGTTGTCTCAGCCATGGTTAAATAACCCAAAAAATACTCTAATGAATCTATGGGAACTTGAGAGTGAACAGGATCGACAGGAGAAAAGTATGTCAAACGAGGAAAAGATGGATAAAAATGAAGCCCTTACCCAAAATGAGTGGGTGTTGAAGGGGTCGTCTCTTCCTAAAGTTATTCCTCTATAGAAATCAAACCAGGTGGAAGCACTTCACCGTCAGGCCCAAGATAAATTTCAAGTGATAAAATTTGCTGTAAAGAGGAAGACTCAATGGTTACAGATGAATGAGGATGAGACGGTTGCATAGGAACAACTTCTTGTTGTTCAACTTCGGGATCAATATGTTATGGTAAAATAGCAATAGGTTCCGAATGAACTTCTAGTTGAACAAATTTGGGTTCTAGATTTACCATTTCACTGGATTGAATTTTAGTGTCCTCAGGTAAATGTGAGGGTTCCGTATCGACAGTAGTAGATAAACTGGGATCGGTCAAAATGACTCGAGACTTGGTACTCAAAGGATCATATGAATCTGGTAAATTATATGAAGATGTAGCACTAAAGGTTCTAGAGGTACCAGACTCGGTAGGACGAGCTCGACTTAATCTACTAGGTGTAGATTTTGGTGGTAAAGGTGTTTTATTCGCTATCTTACGTGAATGATGGGGAAAAGGTTGATCTTCTTCCATGATTTCTGATTGATTTTAATACAAAAATAAATAAACAAAAAGAGGGTAATTCTACGCAAAAGGTTTACCAAGCAACTGTGAACTGTAATATATCGCCCCAATAAACTAAGGACTTATGTACGTGCAAGAAATATCCCTGAATGTTGTGTTCGGTGTATCACAGTGTACAAAGCGGTCGACTCGGTTACCTATGGATGGTAAGCAACCTAATGTTTTCCTCCCAAATATACTCAATGGTACGTGGAGGCCCAATCCGTATTAGCATTGTCTAATGTGAAACTGCACAGTGAGAGAATCCCCCTATACTTTTCGTACTAGAACATCGCCGGATATACTCGAAGGTACGTGGACGAGCTCCGATATACTTACGTACATGGAATGAGGTATCACACTCGGAATTTATTGTAGACAACTAACGAGAGATGCTATGTTTAACGACGTCAGAACACGTCTCTATCCTAGACCTATAAATGTTGAAGTTAAGTGACAATGCTCCCTTAGATTAATTCAGATAAATTCTAAGTTGATCTTGCTTATAAATTTGTCTTTCAGGTTCACTGCGAGATATATTTCACATTCCTATAATGCAATAAAGATGATAAGCATTCATTTCGATTAAATTTTTGACAATGAAAAAATAGCTACAAGGGATAGAGAAATCATATTGTAAGCAATGAACGATGATAACATCTAAATAAAAATTCCCTAACTATTCCTATGCATCACTCACAATCCCTATATGCAAAGGCATGTTTTTCTTTTTGATTTATTTTAAGTTTAGATGAACAAAAAAGAAACTGTTATGCGCAAACCATCACTCAATAATTTCAAGAGAAACAAAGATTGAAAAAAAAATTCCTCTTTCTAAAATAAAGAAATGATAAAACGTAAATTTTAAACTTTGGACCCATTGAAAAAGATAGAGAAAACAAAAAGAAACATTGATCAAACAAACATCCAAAGTGAGGCAAGAATAGTCTCAGGCAATTTGGTCTCTAGAGGCAGTCAGACACTTGAAAACTTAACAAACAAGATACTGAAATGATTGCAAAAGATAGTATGATAGTTTTTGGTTGGTCACAGGAGAAACACACCCCTAAGTGGGAGACAATGTGTTACAAAGTAATGTCGCTAAGCCACCATTGTTATGCAGAGCACTATGTCAAGACCAACAGTGCGTTGGTGCCAGAGGAAACTCAAAAAATGCAATCAAACACACTACTTTTACTAAAACATATTCAAATGACTGAAATAAAGCAAGTAAAGTCTACTAGAGGTTGATAAACAAGGATAAAACAACTAGGGATGATTCGTCGATCCCTAGTATGGTCACTAATTTGTTTTACAAAAATCAAACCTACAGATAGAAATGTTTTCCCTAAGTGTGGTGGTCGCGCTTAAAACAACAACAGAAATATATTTTACCTTTTCCTTAAAATGAATATATGAGATAAGAATACTTACTTGTAATTTTTTGCTACTCCTTGTCTCCTTTTTGTCACTTCCTTCACTCTCAATGGAACTGAACTCGCTTGATTAGCACCTGCAATGGCTAACAAAAGATAGAAAATGACACAAAGGCATATGATCTATTCAAGTTAAACAAATTGAATCAATTGCATTTGAAAATTCACATATAACATCATGGACACATGTATTAGGAAAGGAACAAATCTCTTTATTATGAAGTAGAAGGAGAAGTTACAACCAGTTGGATCGATATGATGTCAACTCGCTCCAGCTTCAGTCCTATCCTCATCACACCAACAACATCACTCCAGTAGCATAACATTACATGCAAACAACACCTTCAACAGCTGTGATCTCACCAGCATAACTATACTAATTCAAATTCTTCCTCTCTTGTGCACTATGATCAATGCTCAATTTATAAGTAGATGAAGGTAGTTTGACATTAATGAATCATTGAATGGCTTTTCCAAAAATGGATGAAGAGGTTTCCTTGTTCATGGGAATAGGAGGATAAGAGGTTCAATGGCTCCATGGTGTCCATATTCGAAGTTATCAGATGATGTGATAGTTGGAACAACTTCTAGATGCCAGTAGAGGGTGGGAAGATTCCCAGAATCCAATGAAAAATTCGCTTCCAGTTGACCAACGCATTCTAAAGTGGGCTTTATATGATCTACAATGCATCTTTGCATGGGAGTATATGCTTTGCAAAGCACTTACTGCAGTCTAGGGGTGCGTTGATGGCTCAATGGAACACTTCAACTGGTATCTAAGCAGTGAAACTTTCATGAAGGAAAACCATTAATGGGATGACTTGTTTAGGGCATGTAGAATCTAATTTATAGTATGATAGACCCTAATTGATAATGATCTGGGTTTTGGGAGTGATGCCAGAATTGAATTGTAACAACTGTGTTAATGAAGCATGAAGGATGTTTGAATGCAAATTCTGAAGCCAATTCTATTTAAATTGTATAATCTTGCATTCTGTAATTATACAGATTTATTTTGTACTTATACAGGCTTTGTAATATCATGTTTTATATGAACGCTCAATGATAATATGGCATGATGTTAATGATTGTAGCTTAGTTAGAGTTGAAGTATGGTTGGATTGAGAGTTGTAGGTTAATGCTTTTCATGGAATAGACTTTATAAGTTTATTTGTTGTAGTTTTTAACTAGAATAAACTTTGATTTTTAAATGTGTTATAACATTAATTTGAAGTTTTTAGTATCCTTTGAGTGTTTGAGAATTGAATGTTAGGAAGATAAAATACTAGTTTTCATTCTTGTTGGCTTGCATCCTAGGGCTTAGACTTAGTGATTAGATTTGGTTTTGTTATATTGTCTATTTTCATTATTTTAGAATTGCATGGATTAGAATTAGTTTTGTTTAAGATTGAAATTATCATAAGCTTGATACTTAATGGTAATTAGTCTTGTTTGATTTCAGATTTCTGAATTGTATTGTTTGGATTGTAGTTAAGTTTTACTTGAATTGAAATTAAGTTTTGATTGTTTACTTTACTTAGATTGAGATTAAATTTTTTTAGTGATTTGTATTATATAATGAATTCAGGAATAGGAATAGGAATCGATTTTAGACTTCATGATGTTAGTTTAGGTTAGAAGTTCTAATCTCGCATTACTTGCTCTTGTGCCTCTAAGTCTTATGACCCCGGATTGATAATTTAATGTTGGAATTATAACACATATAATTTCCTCAACATGAAATATTGAAGTCTCAATCGAGAGAAAGACATCTTGATCCTTCTACTAGCCCTGAAGTGTAGATCTGCAAATTTGATTCACCTACACGTAAAAAACTCATATTCTTCTCTTTTAGAGTGATTCCTACTTTTATACCATGAATAAAATCCACGTAGATGAAACTAAGTTGTAATGTGCTAAACCAAAATACTTTAATATATTCTAAAAATTGTGGAAACCAATTACAATCACATGAACAAGGAAGAGAAAGAATTTCAATCGCACAACACCAATATTTTCCTGTGGAAATCTTGAGCCAAGAAGTCCGCTATATATATATTGCATAAGACAAAGAATATGAGAATATTACAATGATTTTCTCCAATATGAGAAACCTATGCACTATTTCTATATGTCTCAATCATTCCTAGGCAAGCTTGGTTCAATACCTAACCAATTTATTTGAGTAATCCCTATTTCCTTGTGCATTTTCCTTGGGTAATTAGGCCTTATTAAAAAGGAAATTCCCCAATAATGATTGTGAAATTGATTCGTGTTTATGCAGGAACGCAACGGAATAATAATATAACCATAAATATAAAGATGCAGTTGAAATATAACTTAATTTCACTATTATCAAATGACTAAAATATGCTTACAGACAGAATGAAAATAAACTAGCTAGGGCGGTGGTAGCTTATCTATGAGAAAAAATGGGGCGGCTACAGGCCTCTAAACTACATTAAAATGAGGCTCAAAGGCTTATTTATTATTGAGAAACAATGGAAAACCCTAAACATCCAAAAACATAACCCTAGGAGATGAAATACGAGACTATGGGCCCCTTTGGGGTAAATTGGTACATCAATTTCCCGGGGTCGTAACTTTGGCATACTATCTTTGTTTGACACACATGATACATCATTAGAAGATATATCTGAGGACTAAGACTGCTGACCATGAATATTGAGTCTTCTACTAATATTATTTGGACCTTTCATGCCCAAAAAACTTCATTTAGGGGCTTAAAACGGTTCTGGAATTTCAGGACATGAAACATTCCTAAAATTAGTAAATGGTGCTATAATTAAGGAAACTGAAAAACTGAAATAAAAAATGGTGAGGGTCCAAGTGGAATAGGCGAGTGGCCACCGTATCCACCTGGATCATTCCTCCCCCCTTAGGAAGCAATGGTCCCCATTGCATTGAGTTCCTCCATGAGAGCTGCAATGTTGAATGTGTCCAGTAATGGTGGAAAGTATGGCCAAAGGTGATCCACATTGAACACTGGTTGTCAACCAAGGAATGGGAGAATGCTGAGATTAAATGCATTGTCTCCCACAACCTTGATAATGATGTAAGGCCCATATTGGAGTGGTCAGAGCTTCTAATGAGCTCTAGTTAGGCGTTATTTCTGCAAATGCAACCAAACTTGGTCGTCCACTTGGAACTTCTGTGGCACCCGATGTTGATCATGTCACTTCTTGTACTTGGAATTAGATTTCTCCAAGATGTTGTGGACCTACTGTATGTGTTCAATAAAACGGGCTGCTTTATCAGCCTTATAAATTACATGTGTGGATTCTCTTTGTGTGGTCACATGAGGTATGGAAACATTAGGCAGTGGCGCACCTTGGGTCGGATCAATGGAGTGCTTGACCTGACAGTGTAGAGGAACCTCTATGGGTGAGGAGAAAATATCCATGTATTCCTCCATGACTTTGTCAATCTATTGCTGTCATGTAAGGGAGCCCTATTTGGAGGTTGTGGGCACAATATTCTTCTGTCCCTGTGGGCGAATTGTAATGAAAATGAATTTCCTGGTTTGGGAAATAAGCTTACTGCGTTTCTTTGCAGTAGTCAAAGAGATGGAAAGAGGTGGTACTACCTCTGGTATTGTGTACAAATTCCCAAAGTAATAATAATAACACGAGGCCTAGACTCATACACAACTTGTCACTTCCACAAGTATGGTTGGCCTAATAATACGTTAGACACGTCAAGAGGAGCAACATCACACAATACCTCATCCGAGAATGGCTTGATGTTCTACGGAAGGCGGTACTGCTGGTAGACGCAGAGATCTCTTCCATGGTGAAGCCATCCAATGGTATACGGTTGCAGGTGTGATGTGGTCGGTAGGCTAAGCTGCTCCACGACCTCTGCTAAAATGAGGTTCTTTTGGCTTCCTCTATCGACAAGTAATTGCTGAGTGGAGAACCCTTCACCCACATTTGGGAATGGAAGAAGCACTCCCCCTCCTCTGGATCTTCGGGATCCTCCTTCTAGATGTTGGTGGTGGCAACGGTGGCACTACATTTCGCATCAATGATTTGCTTCCCTTTTTCATTCCCCTTGTTTGGTTCTAACTCGGAATTAGAACATGCATCTAAATCAGATGCCTTCAGTTTTAGCCACCAACGACTGTTTGGTTTGACACTCGCTTGTGTTATGAGTGGGGATGTTATGACATTCACCCCACTTCCTCATCTCCTTCTTTGGGTTTCTTGTGTCATTTTGAGTTTCCCTGCTTTGGCTTTTCCCCTTGTTCTGCGGTTCAGGGGTGCCTTTCCCTGGCTTTGAATTCGCAGATCCAAAGCCTCGCTTCTTCTGCTTAAATTTTTGCTCGATCTTGGTGGCATATCTGTATTTTGCGCCAAGCGAGGTAATGTCGAGGAACTCCATTTCCTCCTGAATGTATCTCTATAAACAACTACGATACTTGAGCACCAAATTTCTGTTTGAATCTTTAATACCCAACTTTATTGGTAGGGCATGGAAAAAATTTGTCAGCTCGTGCACATCTTGATCCCTTTGATATCGCAACATGGTCCATTGGATGTACTTGTCCTCATAGCTCCCCATGGGGTAATATTTTTTCTTGATGCCATCTTGGAACAAATTCGAAGTGGATGTGGCTGAGAACAGAGAGGGTTCCCTCCGTCCCTTTTCTCACAATAGGTTTCCGACCAATCTTTGACATGGTGGGTGGCTTTGAGGAGTGAAAAAGTAATATTTTCTTGGTCAAAGAAATCATGGACCAAGAAATACCCTTCCAGGAAATTCAACCATCTAATACGGCGTCAACATCTATCTTACCTTCAAATACAAGAGATCAAAGTTTACACGTACCTTGAAGGGAGTGGCGCCTCCAGAGTGGCTGCTGGATGTAGATGCATCGTAGGTGGGCAGTCGTTGAAGGATGTGGGAAAAATTATCCATCATCGCATTCCTTTGTTTCTCGAGGGCCTCCTCGAGCAATATTTTGATAGGATCTCCTGCTCCCTTGTCTTTTTTTTTCTTTCACCATGGGAGGTCGTCAGGGTTTGCGAGGCTGATCTTGCAAGGGTTCAACCATATTGAGCCCTAACTCCTTATACCCTGACCTCGTTGGGTACATGCAAAGAAAAACATAGAAAGAGTAGACCGCTCTAATACCACTAATCCAAATTTATGCAGGAACACAACAGAATAAAAATATAACATAAATACAAATATGAAGTGGAAATATAACTTCATTTCATTATTATCAAATGACTAAAATATGCTTACAGATAGAATGAAAATAAACTATCTAGGACGCTAGTAGCTTATATTTGAGAAGAGATGTGGCGGCTACAAGCCTTTGAACTATGTTACAATGAGGCTCGAAGGCCTATTTATTATTGAGAAACAATGGAAAACCCTAAATATCCAAAAACCTAACCCTAGGAGATGAAACACTGGATTATGGGCCCCGTCGAGGTAAATTGGTACATCAATTTCCCGGGGTCGTAACTTTGGCATACTATCTTCGTTTGACGCACGTGATACATTGTTAGAAATATTTATCTGAGGAATAAAAATATTAACAATGAATATTGAGTCTCTGAATCATATTCTCCTAGCCTTTCATGCCCAAAAAACGTTGTTAGGGCCTCAAAACGGCTCCAAAAGTTTAAGACCTGAAAAACTGCTATAAATAGTAAATGCTGCTATAATTAAGGAAACTGAAAAACTGAAAGAATTAATGGTGGGTGCCCAAGTGGAATAGGTGAGTGGCCACCAATATCCACCTGGATCAGCAATACATTAAGGCTCTTCCTCTAACTACATTCACCACCTATACAATTGGATGATTATACAACTGATAGTACACTTCCCTTTAACTCCAATATCAACTGGGTCTTTCTCAGAACTGACATGCATGAGTTATTTATGAGTGAATTATCCGTTATCTGATTGATCATTGCATATGAATTAAATATAGTTTTCATACTTTGACCTCTCTCTAGTTCGTCCATCGGTTAGAACTAGTTAAACTGACTTTAACTCAGATAAATTGAGTTAATTAATTACAACTCAAAATAAAATCAACCAAGGTTCCTAAAAAGTAGGAGACACTATACATGCCTCTAGTTTGACCCTCAAATCGAATTAACTGAACCAAATAAATCATCCTAACTTATTTAACTCGTATAATATGTCATGTGATGTGGAATTGCAATTTTCTTCTAATTTAATTAAAGGGAAAATTAAATTAAAATCCTTTCTTACTGCCATTTTCAACAGCTACCTTCAGGGAGTTTTCTATTATTACATGCCATATTTTCTCAAAAATCCTAATAAAAAAGACTCTCATTATAGGAGTCTTGAAATGAAAATTAGAAAAATCCAAAAGTAGAATCTAAAATTAATAGTAAGGCATACAGAGCCTATGCAACAAAGATAAATTCAAAATAAATTTTTGGATTTAGGGCCCGGAATGTCTACAGACTTTATTTTTAAGTCTACGTATGGTGAAGAAGAACAAGACCTCCTTAAATCTAGGGTTTGTGTTGAAATTTTTCTCATTTTTGTTGGGAAATCATATACATCAAAATCTCAAGTGAATCTATGAAGTTTGGTAGCACCTTTTGGCAAGTAAGAGGGTGAAATAGTAAATTTTATGATCCTCAATTGAGCTAATTTAACTTTCTCCTTTGAGTTACTACTAACTTTACCAAGCACTTAAATAAGCTTTGGATAAATGGTTCTTAATGGAGAAAAAAAAACCCTTGATTGGGGAACTTGTATAGGTTAAACAAAGCCTCAATAACAATATTTTTAAAAAACTAGCTTGAACAATCCCTCTAGATCAATTGAAATACATTTTTTATAAAATAGCAGAAATTGGGCCTTGAGTCCTTTATTTCTATTTGCAACAATGAGGTAGAAGAATCTTGATTGAATTATTAATTCTTTTAAGCTACTTTCCTTAATCCAAAAATATATTGATAGAGGGTTTAATTAACCCTTAATTGAGGTATTTTGAAAATCATTTTTATGTATTTGATTAATCTTTATAATAACCCTTGATTGAACTAAGTTGCTTAATTGAGGATTTAAAATATTGAAATCCAACCCCCTTGGCGCAGATATTTTGTTTATGTAGCTTCTAGGGGGTGAAACCCCTTCATCTCTTCAATATTATGTGGTAAAGTTATTTTCATTGGTTTCATTAGTGAATCCTCTATCCAATGGTGCATCATTTTCACATTTTCAATTTCATATCATATTTCTTATTTATTTTCTTTTAAAAACTTATAATTAAGTTGATTTCCTAAATGGTAGTGTTCACTGCATCGATAACTCTAATCACTAATCTCTCCATAGTTTTTTTCCACTTAAGAAAATTCAATCTAGTGAACATATTCAAACTCCAATAATTTATCTTTCTATCAAGTGAAGTGTTTTTTGAACTATTTCCTTTAAATTATCATGATGTCTTAGAAGGTAGAGTTCTGATTAATATTAATAGTACTTCATATTATGGAGTAGAAAAATATTTACAAAGGGGAGCTATATTTACAAAGGGGCACTATAGCCATACTAAATCAAATTTTCAACTTGTATTCTTAGTTTTGTAGTTAATCAAATACCCTCTAGCTCTTTATTGATGGAATGATTGCACAATCTATTAATTTAGATGGGCTTTGAACTGCCTCATTCAGACTAATGAATTCAATATATCAAATTGTGAGTACCTTACAAATATGCATCTATAAGCCAAGATGGAAGAATCATTACCAATTATTACACTAAAATCCACCATTAGAGATTTAAGATGTGGTATGCCGGGAAAAGTTTAAGTAAACGCCTATTTTTTCCTGTACACTTGTTTTACTCCATTAAAAATATGGAAGTTTTGAAGAATTATTGATCTCTCTTCCATTAATTAATTATAATGAAATTGAAGCAAAGCAAGAATTCTTCCAAACAACGTTGGCTTTACTTGAATTAATCCATTATTCATTATAGAAAGCAACAAGTTCATTATTAATTGATTCAGGTTTTGTAGTATTGAGTGGACAAGGATCAAGAGAGGGTTATGAAAGTTATGTTTGGTTATTTTAACTATGAGGTGGAAAAAGAGATAAAATATAGAAAAAAATTATACCATACCATACTTAAGATGATGAATCCATTTATAGAAAATAAATATAACACAAAAATAAAGTTCAACTACACCATGCAATGAGTGTAACTCCTTCTAACTATAGTGCTTGTTAGATTTTTTTCAATAAAATGGTTTGATAGGTGCATTTTAGTATTGAATTTGAGTAAGATGTATTATAATCCTAAAAATATGAAAGAAAATTTAATTAAAAAATAAAATAATAAAGGTACTATGAATGTGCCTTTCCTTTAAGAAATCTCATTTTCCTTGATATGTTCATACATACGAATTGGAATATCCCTTTATAAAATAAATATGCATTAGTTTTGATTGACTTATGTTTCTCCATACATAGGAGGGATCAACTATAGGGAGGGTCCAAGGACAAGACTCAAGAAAAGCAAATTGGGTAATCACTTTTTGTATTAACTACTTGCTAAGAATTGAATAACATAGTAATGAAACTATATTATTTTAGAAACATAAAAAAAAAACAAAAAAAAATAGAAACACAAATATATGTGGTTCACCCAATCTAGGCTACATCCATGGAGAAATAATAGTCCTTCCTTTTATCTAGCAATATGAAGTGATAAAGCTTGTAGCATATCTATTGTAATTTTTCTCGCTCTCACATAATCTCCTCTCTTTTTTTCACAAAAAAAAATACACAACCATAATACAATTCCCTCATGCAAAATAAGGGTTTCCTTCTAGGGGAAAAAACTCCAAATTAAAATAAATTATACCCTTAGATATATCTCCTAATGAATATTCTAGATTGATTACAAAATTGCAATATTTTACAAGGATTTTTTCTAAAAAAATTCCTTTCGAGGGCGTTTCCCCACACGCCCCCCTGTTAGGGACTACGATCCAAATGTAGCCAAAAAAATACATATGAATCAAGAAGATAATCAATATCCACACCTAAAATTACCTTTTTACTTTTCATTTGTAAATGTTTATGTATAATAATTATTTTTTAATGGGGAAATATAAATTTTCTCCACAAAAATTGGTTCACACACTTTTTTCGATCCCAAGTCTTGAATTGAAATTTGTAGGGTTTCTCTCAACAATGTGTGGACTTTAATATTAAACAAATATTAATCTCATAAGTGCTTTTTTAATACATTGGATCCTCTTATGACATGCCTTTACACGTTCTCGTGAAATTACTAGTATTACTAGTTTTGAATATTCCTTTGACTCTCCTAGTACTCTCTTTTAGGGAAAAAAATAATGATGTCATCAATCAAAACCATAAGATAATAATTCATAGAAAAGAAATAAATAAATAAAGATACAATACAATTTCACATAGAATAATTCTTCTTTAATCTCATATAAATACAAAATATTATATATCCATAAGGGTTCGATCACTTGGTTGACTACCCGTCATTAAATCATCTCTATTGTTGAGAGGTCACGAGTTCAATTCCATCTAGACTCTTGGGGTCAAGATCCATGGTTGAGACGATAGGAAGTGATCCTTTTAGGTATGTTTTCCTCATACAAATATTTTATGGACGTAGTTGTGACCAATCTTTGGGTACCATGAACCACATCGGGGAATATATATATATATATATATATCATAAATTACAAAAAAAAACCTACTTTTTAATTCTCTAGAACAATGTTGCATTAAAAATCTCTCCTTCATGTGATATATATTTTTCATTTCTATTTGAGAATGCTATAGGAAAAGTGGTCGTTTCATTTAGGTCCATGGCGATTTTGGGCTATTGAATGTGGCTATTATCTCTGTCACTCCATGGTGTCCTACCAACTTAAGAAAATGATATTCCTAAATCAATAGGCCTTTGGGTTAACCTATCGGTACACATAGTTTATGAAGGTGATATAGAAGATCATGTTATAAGTGAAAATCAACCATATCTATAATATATGAATTATAGTTTCCATTACATCTATGTTATAGGGAGGTGTATATTTTTGCTAGCTTTCTGTCGTTATTGTACAACTATGCCCATGCCCCTCTATTACAACCCTTGGTGTCTAGAGAAACCTTAACAAATACATGTGGTTTGGTAAAATAAATAGTTTCCTTCTTACTTAAACATTTTTATGTTTGATGAATAAAATTGTTGTAATAAATTCATCAATTTTATATGGTATGCATTATATAGTTTTCTTTATGTCAGTAAAAACTAGTGGGGCTTGCAATACGAATGTGTCATGGTCTCCTTTTATAGGATGTATTTTCACCACTATCATATTGCTTGTAGAATGGAGTGAAATTCAATATCATATATAGAGTCGTTGTGTACCATGGTAGTGAATGTCTTAGAGTGAAAGGAAATGGAATGCTTATGTTGGGTGAGAATAAATCACATGAAATAATTAAATGAATCAACCTTTATAGGTCAAAATAGGTCTAGAATCTGCAATCCAAGTAAATTAGAAATATTTTACTTTGCTTTATCAAACTCTTGTTGCTACATTGACTTAGGCCAAGGGACTCACATGTTTCTTCAAAACCCCTCTAGATATCTAGTTGAGTGAGCATAGTAGGTGAAAGAACATTGTAAATGTATATATAAGTTTACCATATCAAAAATTCTACAAAAAATTTTAAGATTCTTGGCCATAAAACAACTTTTTATGGTCATGATCATTTTAGGATCCACTTAAGCTTCTTGTCCGTCAATGACAAATCAAAGGTAATATAAGGATTTCATGGTAAATTAACATTTAGAAAATCTTAACTATAGCTTATGTACTTGATGCATTTGTAATACTTTATGAATATATTGAAGGTGATCATCCCATGACTTGCTAAAAACATGGATGCCATCTATGTACACCACCATAAACTGGTTTAAGAAGGATCTAAGCATATCATTCATCCATCTCATAAATGTAATTAGGGAAATGTTGAGGCTAAATGACATTATTAAACATTTGAATAATCATCTACGAATTTGAATGGTTTCTTCCAAACATGTTCAAGGTGTATTAAAACTTGATGATTTATGGTCTTCAGATAAATATTGGTATGCTATTGAGCTCCTATAAGTTGATCCAAAAAATTATTAATACAAGGTAGTGAATATCAATTATTTGTTGTTATCTTGTTCAAAAAAATTTAATCTATGAAAAGTGACCATCTACCATTATTTTTAAGCACCAAAGCTACAATGTCCAAGTCTATCACACACGAGAATAACTTGGTACGATTATTCTAACATCAATGAGCTCTTCTATTTGTTGAATAATTTCATCATTTCGCACATGGATATATGATATAGTGCGCCAATGTGAAAGGGTGATCATGGAACAAGGTTGATTCTAATTGCACTAGAAAACACATCAATCCTCCTTTTATATCCTAAAATAGGTCATTATAATTTTTCACATATGCATCAAGATGTAGTTGTTGATAAGGATCTCATTCTCTTTTTTCATATAAGAGACAATTACCAATTGAACACGGTTTCCTTATTGGTACCAATATCAAGATAATGGAATTCTTATAAAGTATAATTATGTTCCTATTCCACTTAAATACAATCTAAACTGGTGAATATTTTAGGATAGTTTATGTACAACCTACAACTTTTACATTCAAATTGTGAGTTGTAGACTCATAATTCCCATGTCAATCCTAGATGTAAGGTTGTCCAAGGATGATGTCACATACTTCCAGTGGTGTGACATTAGATATAACTTTGTTAAATAATGGTTATTATGTATATGTCATGTTGGAATATTTCTTAACAAATCGTTTCCTTCCATTTGTATGTCCTACCAAGAAGATAGCGTGTGGATGATCGACATATTTCAAGTTCAATATTCTTGTTTTTTATAATGAATTTTTTTAAACTATATAGCTTCCACTATCAAGAATAACTTTATTTTGAACAATATCTATTGCTCTTATTCTTTATTTGGTATTATCGTATGTAGCTGTTGGACTTGCTCTATCTCTACGGATAACAATGAGGTTGACATATACTTCAACAAATAGTTACAAGTGTGGTATAATGGTGTTTTGGTTGGATTACCAATGTTAAACACAAGACATGCTACCATATTTTGATTAGTGTCATTATTCTTACATATATCCATGACCATATATTTCTTAAACGTGCTCTAAAATGTTCACCTAAATCGGTGGATGTTTGATGTCATCACACAACATTCTTCAGATAAGATTCTTAAAAGCACCAATGGCTTGAAAACCTTGTGTTTTTTTTTTATCCTTATAATGGAACTTTCCTTTACCCTTTATTTAACTACAATAGATAGGATTCATGTATTCTTATTTCAAACAGATTGTTTGACTTCTACATTTTTCCTTTTTCCCTTCTTCCACAACATTTTGTACCACCTCTACAATGACACTCATATCATCTCTTATTGTATTAATAATTTGATGTGTTGGAATATATCTTAAGGTATATGATGAAATCACTCTAAAATTTCAATATGTTGAATACATATAAAGTGATTTATGATTCTCAAGGTGATGTAGCATAGTGGTGGAGAGATTTGGTGAAAAAGGATTGTTAACATACTTCTATAATATTGGAGAGAAATGTAGACTAGATGATTCTAGTTATAATACTAATTGAGAAAACTCACAAGAGAGATCATCAAATTCGAACAAACTCAATAAAACAATGTACCACTATGATTAATAGAATAAGAAAACTCTTCCTCATCATTTGTAGAAATTATATACAAGATGCATTTATATATCAAGATTCTCCTAATCTAACAATATTTTATCTTTTTGCTAAATACAGAATCCTTCAACTGTTAATCTTTTGCGGAAATTAAAATCAATTGCAAACACATGAAGCAATAAAAATAATCGCACATAACACAGTTGTTTAACGAGAAATCATGAAGCTGAAAACCCCAACTATCATATATTATGTATCATGGAAATCATGTAACAATCTCATACAAAGATTAGTACATCAAGCTCTTAGTACAAACAATCGTCACACACTAATCAGAAGAAATCTGCAAATCCATGCACCAATTTCTTGCCACCTGATAGCCTGCCTCCACTGCACAATCCAAGTTGATTACAAAGACCAATTCGATGCAATCCCACTCTCCCTGACTGCTTTATTCTCATTAGCATCTCCAATGTATATGTAGATGCAATTAATGCATCACTAGTAGTCACAACGGATAGGCTATCTCACCCTTTCACCTATCTCTCCACTGGGTCTCCACTGGAACAGACATGCACTGTAGTTAAATGTTGTATTGTTCAGTTGATTAATGAGTTATTATTTGTGAATTAATTAACTAATTAATTCACTCCATTCTCACTAGTGTATCATTCAGTTAGACTAGATACAACTAGCTCAATTGGGTTTAACTCCATTAACTGAGTTAAATTGAATAACAACTCCATGAACTACTCTTCCAACTCTGTCATAACTTTTCCACTTCAGTTCTAACTGAGTCCTCCATGCATGTACCACCAGTAAAGCCTAGGAATTGTGTAATTCCTTCAGCCCACTGATTTGATAAATCTGTGCACTAAAATTAAGTGCTCCAAGAGAATAAGTTGTTGTTTATTGTCAGATTATTATTAAGAGCTAATAATTATCGACACTTCTATTTTCAGATCGACGATCTATAAATAGACTTCGCCCAATATTATAAAAATATAATTTCATTTATTTTTCCAGCTTGACCAACCATCCACAAATAGCATCTTGCAACTTATGAAATATGATCACCATGTCTAAAAATAGACTTGCACCTAAAAATAGCCTGCGGGCCCACTTAGTGAGGGTGACTTATTTTCACTAAGCTCATCATCTTTTTGAATCTCAACACTCCCTCTCAACAAGATAGGGATTATCCTTCACCCCGATCCTGCCTCTATGGTATTCAAATTTGCTCCTAATGAGTGCCTTCGTTAGAATGTATGCATCCTGATCTTCCGTAGGAATGTCTTAAAGTAACATGATCTTCTACTGCACACAATCTCTATATGATGATACCAGATATCAATATTTTTAGATCTATTATGAAACACATTATTAATCGAGAGTTTAATGCAACTCTGATTATCACAATGTATCACTATAGGATCTAAATGTGAACCGAACAAACCAACTAGGATCTTCCTCATTCAGATAGCCTCACATGCAGCTTGAATTTCTGCCATGTATTATGCTTCCGCTGAACTGAGTGCCACAGACCTTTGTTTCCTTTTGTACCAAGAAACTGCCGTAGATCCGATATTGAAAATCCCTCCTAATGTGCTCTTTCTGTCTGTTGGGCTGCTGCCCAATATGCATCCGTGAAGCCATGCAAATTCACCTCATTCGTCTGTCTGTACCATAATCCATACTCAGATGTGCCCCTGAGATACCTTATGACATGCTTGCCTGCCTTCCAAAAGATCTTGGTAGGCTTAACCATCACTTGTGAAAGCTGGTTCACCGCATAGCATATGTCTGGTCTTGTATTAACTAAATACATGAGTGAGCCCACTAACTGTCAATAAATAGTGGCATCCACTACCTCTGCAGATGTAGCATCCTCTTTCCTCCAATTTCCTAGAAGAGGAGTATCAATAGGCTTGCAGCCTTGCATGTGAAACTTCTCAAGTATCTCCCGAGCATACTTGCCTTGAGACACAAATAGTTCACCTTCTCGCTGCCATATTTCCAATCCAAGGAAATAATGAAGGAGGCCCAAATCCTTCATCTCAAACTCCTTTGCAAGATCGGCCTTGCAAGAGTGTATCAACTACTCATCACCTGTTAGTAATCATCAACATAAAGAACAATGATTAAAAGCTTACCCTCCACCACAATTTGGTAAAGGTTTTCATTCGCCTCACTCTTGGTGAAGCCAAGTCCAATGAAATAGCTGTTGATCCATGTGTACCAAGCACGTGGTGCTTGCTTCAGCCCATACAACGCTCTTTTGAGCCTGCACACATGCGACTCGTTGCTGAAGATCTCAAATCCTTCAGGCTGCTCAATGTACACCTCTTCCTCAATGATCCCATTAAGGAACATAGTCTTCACATTCATCTGATGAATGTGCCAACCCATCTGCGCTCAGAGAGCAACGATGGTCCTTATGTAAGAATACCGTGTGACAGGTGCAAAGGTTTCTTCATAATCAATCCCCTTGATTTGTGAGAAGCCCCGAGCAAAAAATCTTGCCTTATACTTCTCAAAACTCCCATCAGCATCTTGCTTTACCTTGTAGATCCATCTTGATCCTACAACTGATTTACCCACCGGCCTTGGAAAAATCTCCCAAGCACTGTTTCTAACAATGGAGTCATACTCCTCCACCATGGCATCCACCCATGTGGGATCCCGCACTGCTTCTTCAAAAGAAGATGGCTCTGCCACAATACACTTGCTCATAAGAGCCATGTATCCAGTAAATTGGTCAGGTGACTGTCTCTTTCTGCGCTGTGATGTAGGGACTCCTACATTTTGTGCCACATCAAGCATCAATCTCTCAGCTTCTGTGGTACGCTTTCTTCCTTGTCTGATGTTTGGTTATGCATGAGTGGACTCCTCCACTCCATGAATCTCCTCCTGTGGCTGATCCACATCTAGAGGCTCATCTTTGGGAACAAGAAGTTCCTCCTATGCATGCAAGTCTAGCTCCCTCTCAAGCATAGCTCGTGTAGCACCCACAATCGTTCTATTCTTCCTCTCCACGACCCCATTCTACTATGGGTTATGAGGCATTATGAGTTCTCTTCGAATTCCTTCTTTTTCTACAGAAGTCTTTGAATTCGCCCGAGACGTATTCACCACAATTATCGCTCCGTAGAGCCTTCAATTGCTTCCTCGACTCCTTCTCCACCAATTCTTTAAACTCACAGAACTTTGAGATTGTTTCGCTCTTCTTCTGCATGAAGAAGATCCAGAATATATGAGAATAGTCATCAACAAATATAACATAATACCTATGTTTTGCTGTTGAAGCAACTGAGAAAGGTCCACACACGTCTGTGTGAATTCTCTCAAGGATCACTGAAGCATGGTTCTCCTTCTCATGAAAGGTGGTCTTCACAAACTTACCCATAGTACATCCCTTGCACTAATTTGACTGCGCAAGAGTACCCTAGGGAAGTCCAGTAGAAATCTACTGCAAAATCTTCAAAGCGCCATGGTGAAGATGGCCCAATATCCTGTGCCATAATTCTCCCTCATCCCGACTCACCACTTCTTCTACTTTGCCCATCATTGCAGGGTAGCCATCTACCTCCAGCTTGTAGAGATTCTTAACTCGAATCCCTATCCTCTTGGTTTGAACCGTTGTTTTATGTCACAGGAAAGCTTTTCCATCGCTAAAAAAAACGTCATAACCTTTTTTTTCCAACATTGCGACCGAGACCAAGTTCTTCTTCAAACCTAGAACATGCATAACATCTTTCAACAGAAATGGATTACCTGACTCCCTCTCAAAGGTAATGGTCCCAATTCTGGTCGCACTGTATCGACCATCGTCGTCCATCTCAATATGCATTTGGAGGTCCTTCTCCTCCAAGTCACTAAACAACTCCTTGTCTTCCATCATATGGAAAGACGCACCACTATCAAGATACCACACCGATCCCATATAGCTTGAAACCATGCATGCGATCAAAGAGAAATCAAGTTCAAATTGTGAGGCTAAGGCCTCTCTAGCTGCAACTCCAGTCGCCTTCTTGTTCATCTTCTTCTGTGGGCAGTTAGTGGCGAAATTCCCATGTTCGTGATAGTGAAAACACTTCACCTTGGATAAATCCAGCTTCTTGCCTTTAGCTTCAGATTTTGAAGGAAATTTCTTCCCCTTCCCTTTCCTTGCTTTGGCAGCCAAAGCGCAATTCTCTTCATTTTCATTCTTCGATGAAGATCCATCCATGGTACTTCGCCTTATCTCCTCCTGCACAAGATCCGACCAAAGTCGCTCCCATCCTGGCAGTTTCTCCCGTCCATTGACAGAGTCTTCGTAGCTATGCCAACTCTTCGGAAGCCCAAGGAGAGCCAAGCTCACCAAGTCTTCATCATCAACAATAATCCCCACAATTCCCAGTTCATCCCTACAATGGACAAACTTTGTGAGATATTTTGGAATACTGTCGCCCCTCCATTTTTATTTTTCCAAGCTTCTCTTTTAGCGCTAACTAGGCTCTGGTCACTTCTGCTTTGGAAAAAATCTGTCAAAGCCTTCCACATTTCAAATGGAGTGGATTTCCTATGAAGGTTGGACACAATATGGTCCTTCACACCTTCCAATAGAATTCTTCTTGTCTTTGCTACCTTCTTTTGTCATGCATCAAGTAATGCAGCATCGCTAGATCCCAGCTTAGGAACATCACTATCGATGAACTCCTTAAGTCCATTATCTTCCAGCACTGCCTCCATCCTATCCTTCCAAGCTATGTAATTCGAGTTCCCTTCAAGGGCATACTCCAATCGCAACCCATTGAAGGACATTTCAATGTATACTCAACTGTCGCACCAAGAATTTTCAGCAGCAAATTCAAATTTTCCACCAGCACAAACTCAACAATTCTTCACAATTGCAATCTTCAAGAATTAACACTGCTCCGATACCATGTAGAAATTATATACAAGATGCATGTATATATCTAGATTCTTCTGATCTAATAATATTTTATCTTCTTTCTAAATACAAAATCCTTCCACTGTTAATCTTTTGTGGAAATTAAAATCAATTGCAAACACATGAAGCAATAAAAACAATCGCACATAACACAGTTGTTTAATGAGAAAGCCTAAAGCTAAAAACCTCAACTATCAAATATTATGTATCATGGAAATCATGTAACAATCTCATACAAATCTTAGTACATCAAGCTCTCGGTACAATCAATCGTCATACACTAATCAGAAGAAATCTGCAAATCCATGCACCGATTTCTTGCCACCTGATAGCCTGCCTTCACTGCACAATCCAAGTTGATTACAAAGACCAATTCGATGCAATCCCACTCTCCTTGACTGCGTTATTCTCATTGGCATCTCCAATGTATATGTAGATGCAATTAATGCATCACTAGTAGTCACAACGGATAGTATATCTCACCCTTTCACCTATCTCTCCACTGGGTCTCCACTGGAACTGACATGCACTTTAGTTAACTGTTGTATTGTTCAGTTGATTAATGAGTTATTATTTGTGAATTAATTAGCTAATTAATTCACTCCACTCTCACTAGTGTATCATTCAGTTAGACTAGATACAACTAGCTCAACTGAGTTTAACTCCATTAACTGAGTTAAACTGAATAAAAACTCCATGAACTACTCTTCCAACTCTATCATAACTTTTCCACTTCAGTTCTAATTGAGTCCTCCATGCATGAACCACTAGTAAACCCTAGGAATTGCGTAATTCCTTCAGTGCGCAGATTTGACAAATCTGTGCACTGAAATTAAGTGCTCCAAGAGAATAAGTTGTTGTTTATTGTCGGATTATTATTAAGAGCTAATAATAATCGACACTTCTATTTTTAGATTGACGATCTATAGATAGACTTTGCCCAATATTCTAAAAATAGAATTTCATCTATTTTTCCAACTTGACCAACCATCCACAAATAACATCCTGCAACTTCTGAAATATGACCATGTCTAAAAATAGACTTGCACCTAAAAATAGCTTGCGGGCCCACTTAGTGAAGACGACTCATTTTCACTAAGCTCATCATCTTGCTTAATCTCAACATCATTAATTGCAATGAAATTTACAAAGTGAAGAACATAAATACAATAAAGTCACAATTACCAAATTGTTCAAACATTCTTATGTCAAATTTATAGTAGTGAGTTTTATTAAAAATAAACATGAGTTATAGAAATTTAAATTTCCCTTCGTACATGATTAATAATTTATATATATTTGTGATTATTAGGATGGTTAAAATTTGAGATACAATGATTTTTTACCATACATATACAGTCTTACACCCTTGGTCATCAATTTTAAAAGTATATATATCTTCTTTAAAACATGCATTTCTTTTCTCCTCGATAATTTTTTAAAACAAAATCAGATAATTTTAAAGTAATTATCAACTAAAAATACATCTCAGTTAATAATATACTTTCTAAAAATAATGTGGGATGATAAGAAAACAAATAATTGATTTGGTGAGTAGAAATTGAAAATATTTTTATTGATTTTATTTTTAAGTATATATGTAAGTAAATATTTATTTATTTGATTGAAATCATTTAAATTAAAAAAAATTAACAAATAATATTATTAATTTAATTTATAATTATTAATATAAATAAATATTAAAGTAATTTTCTATCAATATATAATTAATATTTTAAAAGAGTACAAATTTCATTCATATATATATTATTTGGTAGGTTATGTGAATCGTTACATCATAGCACAAGATTTGGACCACACCAACCTTTAGCATAGTTGGAACTTTGCCTACAAAGTTTGTATCGGTGACCATAACACCATGGAGTGCCTTAACATAATACCCTATCACCATCTGACTCTATACCCCTTAAGTTAATGTCAATTATAGTTGTTTAAATGAACATTTAAAAATAAAATTTCAATTATCAATTTAGTTGTTTGCCTAAATGTTTCGGAAAAAAATTGAGTAGATATTTACCCTATCTAACATTTCGATTGGGAACTCCACCCATCTCCACCCATCACTGGGACTACAAAGCAAACCTATGATAAGAGTGAATGTTCATCAAACCTTAAATAGGTTAAAGCATTAGAATAACGTTAAAAATCTAATTATTAAAATAAAATATACGGTCAAAAATCAAATAAGATTATTAAATTATTAAATGGATTACTAAATAGTGAAATGGGTTATTAAAATATTATATTATTAATAAAATATTAATTGAATTAAAATTGTGAAAATTAATAATAAACATTTAGGGAAGAAATTAATACGAATGAGGGATTTTTTTTTTTTTTTTTTTTTTTGGTAAATTCCATAGTACCTAGCCATTTTATATTATAGGGGCAAGTTACATCAAAATTTACATCCAAAATTTAGTGCCTCAACCTGCCCGAAGGAAACCAGGTATGTTGGCCATCTCAAGAAGTTATTAGCTAACCAGAATCTATATTGTCTCTTATGCTGAGTAGCAGCTAAATTAACACGACTATGTCCATAGAAACTACATATGAAACTGAGAAGATATAATGTATCAAGAGTCATTCAAAATTGAAAGCAAAACATGAGGCTAATGAAAACATGAGATCAAATATCGGTAGCTAGATCCTTGACAAGAAATCCTGAAGGCTTGGCAACCTGTAGAAGACGGAGTTGTTGTTCAATATTGCCAATTCGGGCATTTTGCTGATGTTGGACCTTTGCCATTTCACACATCTCTTGCTTCAGATATTGGAGTTCAAATAAAACTGATGAGTAGGATTTAATTTCTTTTTTCTAAAGGCTCTCTATGGCTCTTGCCAACACACACTTCAATTTCCAGTATGTTTTAATAGATTGTTGAAATAAGGAGACTCTGCCCCTAGTATTACCCGGGTCCAGAATAAAATCCAGTCTATCCTATTGCTCACTTATATCAGTTTCTGCTTCCTCTCAATCTTGTTCCCATTCTGAAATTGTTACTTTGATATCCTTAGGGGTAGTAGACTCATATGTATCAGCTAAAATTTCCATAGTTTCCATATTATATTTGCGCCCTCGTTTACGAGATGGAGGAGTTCTAGCAGCACTCTGCCCAGATTTTGTCCTAGCCATGAAATCTAGAAACAGAGATTCATATAGGACATGAAAACAAGTTCGACAGAGACCATGTAAAGACGTGAACTGGGTGAAGGCCAAAATATGCATAAGTTGAAGGGCTAACAAAGGATTAGCAGTAGAGCTATAGAACCAGTATGTAGAACAAAGGCTATAGGCAGAACTGAAAATATACAGCTGAATAGGAATCAAGTAGAGCCAGAGAGAATTGAAACCCCATCGATTTAATACTAAACCATTTTCTGAAGGCTGAGAGCGCGAATTAGACAACTTAGACAGGTTTACAGTTTTGTTGAAGATTGAAGCATTAGAGACATACAAATTCAAATAATGAGAAAATAGAGATGCATAATAAGTAGATATGCTGGAACCTCCATTCTGAAAATCATTCTTTCTATCATACTGAATAAAAAAATATGCTTCAAGGTTTCTAAAACGAGGAATGACAGCTAGATTCAGAACACTGTCAATAACTTTGAGAAGATAAATAACCAGAAAAGCCATCGCGGGACTAGATTTCATTTGTTGGGCACATAATTCATATGTAAGAGAGCTCAGGTGAGAAGACTTAACATACTAGAGAATCTTGTAGCACTGTAAGGAGCCCTGACCAGATCCGACCACAGCCAAACACAACAACCAGAACAGAAGAGGAATAAGAAAATTAGTTCGGAGGTTACCTTTACATAGCAAAACCCAGCGCCAATAACCAAAATGACACCGCCTTTCAGTTAATGCATGGAGGACGGGTGACAAAAGTCATCAATCCCATTGGAGGTGGGAGAATACTACCATAACGAGAGATTTGACAGGATATAAAAGCCGAGAGTATATGCATAAATGCGAAGTACAAGCTGTCCCATTAGACTGACATGCACCTCTATCGGGGATTATCATGCTCAAGGATTAGTTGCAGAGAATGAAGTTCAATATCCCATATTCTGTTGGAAGGGGTAATATCCAAAGGGTGATCAACATTATTACAGCCCCAATTAGCAAGGTAATCTGCAGCCTGATTACCTTTCCTACCAATATGAGAAGAAATCATATATTGAATTTGATTAACCAGTAAACCAATTTATTGAATTAAGGTTGTTGTTCTCCAGCTTTTACTGATTTTCTCCCACTTTGTTCCTTGCTGAAGTTTCGATAAGGCTCCAATAACCATAGCAGAATCTCCCTCTATAATTAAGTGCTGATAATTCTCCCTTATAGCTATAATGAGACCTTGCTTTAGTGCTGTCAGCTCCACTTCATTATTGGTGGTATGTCCCAGATCCATAGCATAAACTCTACAAGCCACTCCATTTGAGTTATGAAATATTCCCCCAATTCCAGCTTGTCCTGGGTTGCCTTTTGAAGCGCCATCAAAATTCAGTTTGAGAAAACCAACTTGTGGAGTCTTCCATTGATTATCCATCAGTTGTCTTGGAGGCCTAAATTGCCAAAGAGTTTGGGATAGCATATGAGGTTGTAAATTAATACTTCTAAGAATTTGATCTTCAATTCCTTCTGCTTTCGAATCTTCCTCAATCCATTTTTCTATAAGTATTGTTTCTCTGATATTTTCAATAAGTTTTACCCAGATAGTAGGAATGATTTGTTCCTCTCCGTGAAATATGCGGTGATTTCATTCCTTCCAAATTCCCCAAAGTAAGAAGCCTATTGATAATTACCAAGCCCTATTTAATGTTGAGAATGCAACAAGATGATGGAGCTTAGTGAAAAGAAGTCGCCTTCACTAAGTGGGCCCGCAGGCTATTTTTGGCGCAAAGTCTATTTTTAGACTATGTCTAATTTTTAGACATATGGATCATGGTCTATGAGTTGCAGGATGCTATTTGTGGATGGTTGGTCATGTTGGTAAAAATATATGGACCTCTATTTTTAGACATATGGGCGAAGTCTATTTTTAGACTGCCAGTCTAAAAATAGAACAGTTGAATATTATTAGCTCTTAATAATATTTGGACTATAAACATTATCTTATCCTGTTGCAACACTTCAGTTCGAGCTACGGATGTGGCACATGCAGCTTCCAGAAGGAAATACACTTTTCCTAGGGTTTAATTGAGCTATTGCATGATGGACTTCAGTTAGAACTCAAGTGATTGAGTTTGGTGGAGTTGATGGAGTTGTGTTCAGTTTAACTTAGTTGAACTAGTTGTATTTAGTCTAACTGACAAATACACTAGTGATGAGTGGTGTGAATTAATTAATAATTAATTCACTAATTATTAACTCATAAATCAACTGAGGAATACATCAGTTAACTTAGTGCATGGACAGTTCAGTGGAGACAAGTGTTAAAGGTGGGTGAAAGGGTGAGTCTACTATCAGTTGTGACTATACCGGTGCATGACACATTGATTGATATTTCCAATGAGGATTGCGCAGTACAAGCCAATGGGATTCGAACTTGGATCTCATCATTACTCATCTTGGATTGTGCAGTAGACGCAGGCAGACAGTGGAGGAGATTTGAACCTGTGACTTGTTCAGATCTGAGCTAGTTTGTGTGTAAAAATTGGAGATAGTGCTAGATACTTGTGAGGAGTTTGTGCTATGTATTGTTACATGTTCTCTATCATTATAATATACAGATAGTTGGGGGTTTTCAGCAGCATGCTTTCCCCATTACATACTGTGTTGAATGTGTGATTGATTTATGTTTCAATGTGCGCATGCGATTGTTTTTAATTCCACAAATTGATGATCAATGGTAGAAGAGGTTATGTGTTATGCATGAAGCTTAAATAGTGTGTGACCAGGATAATCTCAGTGAATAATTCATCTATTATTCAAATTTCTGCATGGTATCAGAGCGAAAGTTGATCATCGGATTGGATCTATTACAGTGATTGCATTTTATTTCTTCAGGCAGAGTTTGTAATCGGGCCAGGTAGCCTCTGGATTCATCCTTTCTTTGAAAGGTGAGAGATCCAGTAAATTCCCATACAGTCGATCTCTGTACGAGAAATACTTTGTTCTCACAAATTCCAATCAGAAGCGGTTGAGTTTTGAGCTGGTGGAATTCGAATTTGCAGCAGTGTTTTCTTGGTGTCAAAAGTTGAGATGTCTTTCAACGGATTGCGATTGGAGTATGCCCTTGAAGGCAGCTCGAATTATATTGCATGGAAAGACAGGATGGAGGTGGTGTTAGATGACAATGGTTTGAAGGAGTTCATATATGCTGAAGTCCCAAAGCCTACTGATGCTGCTCAAGTTGAGGCTTGGAAAAAGAAGATGGAAAAATGTCGAAGGATTCTATTGGAGGGCGTGAAGGATCACATAGTATCCAGCATGCATGGTAAAGCTTCTCCATACTTGATGTGGAAAGCGCTGACAGATTTATTCCAAAGCAAGAGCGACCATAGGAAGTTGGCGCTCAAGGATAAACTCAGGAACATAAAGATGGAGAAAGGAGACAGTATGCCCAAGTACCTACGAAGTTCACCCAATGCAGGGATGAGCTGGGAAGTGTGGGGGTGACTGTAGATGATGAGGACTTGGTGAGCTTGGCTCTCCTTGGTCTTCCAAAGAGTTGGCATTCCTATCAGGACTCTGTCAATGGTTGGGAGAAATTGCCAGGATGGGAGAGACTTTGGTCTGATCTTGTGCAAGAGGAGATAAGGTGGAATACCAGGGACGGATCTTCATCAAAGGTATCTAATGAAGAAAATTGTGCTTTGGCTGCCAACGCAAAGAATGGGAAGAGCAAGAAAGCTTCTCAGTCCGGTGCGAAAGGCAAGAAGTAGGACATGTCCAAGGTGAAGTTCTTTCACTATCACCAACACGGACATTATGCCACTAATTTTCCGCAGAAGAAGAAAAATAAGAAGGCTGTTGGATCTGCAGCTAGAGAGGCCTTAGCCTCATAGTTTGAGCTGGATTTTTCGCTGATCGCATGCTTGGTATCAAGTGTGATGGGTTCAGTTTGGTTCTTGGACAGTGGTGCGTCTTTTCACATGACAGGAGATCGAGATTTGTTTTCCCGATCTGGATGAGAAAGATCTTGGAGTGCACATCGAGATGGGCGATGATGGTAGATACAGTGCGACCGGTATCAGCACCATTTCCTTTGAGAGGGAATCTGGTAAACCCTTCGTATTGAAGGAAGTGATGCATGTTCCAGGATTGAAGAAGAATCTTATCTCTGTGGCAATGTTAGAAGACAAGGGATATGATGTTGTCTTCAGCGAGGGAAAAGCTTTCCTGCACAGTAAGACAACTGGAGAAACCCGGAAGATAGGGGTTCGAGTCAAGAACCTTTATCAATTGCATGTAGATGGCTGCGCAGCAATGGCATGCAAGGTAGAAGCAGTGGTGAGCCGGGATGATGGTGAGCTGTGGCACTGGAGATTGGGCCACCTTCACCATGGAGCCTTGAAGATACTGTAGTAGATTTCTACTGGGTTTCCTATGGGTACTCTTGCGCAGTCAGATCAGTGCAAGGGATGTACCTTAGGAAAATTTGTGAAAGCCACCTTTGACGAGAAGGATAGTCGCGCCACGACGATCCTTGAGAGAATTCACACAGACGTGTGTGGACCTTTCTCAGTAGCTTCGACAGCAAAGCACAGGTACTATGAGATCTTTGTTGATGATTATTCTCGGAAGTACTGGATCTTCTTCATGCAGAAGAAGAGCGAGACATACTCAAAGTTCTGTGAGTTCAAGGCGCTGGTTAAGAAGGAATCGGGGAAGCATGTGAAGGCTCTTAGGAGCGACAATGGTGGTGAATTCATCTCTAGCGAATTCAAGGTCTTTTGCAGCGCAGAAGGGATTTGAAGAGAGCTCATATCACCTCATAACCCACAGCAGAACGGGGTTGCTGAGCTGAAGAACAGAACGATCGTGGGTGCTGCACGGACGATGTTGCATGATCAGGGCCTACCCATTCACTTGTGGGTGGAGGCATGCAATATTACAGCATATGTGTAGAACCGTTGTCCTCACAAGATACTTGGCATGAGTACATCCAAGGAGGCATTTTCTGGTAAGAGGCTTGATATTTCCCATTTGAGGATTTTTGGTTCACCTGTCTACATTCATGTGACGAAGGATGCCAGGAAGAAGCTGGAGCCGACCGCAGAGGTTGGGATATTTGTGGGGTACACAGATACGCCCCACAACTATCGTGTGTATTTTCCAGACAGTCGCAAGACTGTTGTGCGATGGGATATCAAATTTCAGGAGGAGAAAGCCATGCAGTGTTCGCTTGAGAGGGAGCCACACTTGCATGTAGAGGAGGAGCTATTAGTTCCTAAGGATGAGCTTCAGGATGTGGATCAGCCGCATGATGAGGTTCATGGAGTGGAAGAGACCACTCATGCAGCGCCAACCATCAAAGGGCAGAAGCGCACTACAGAAGATGAGCGACTGGCTCAAGATGTAGAGAAGGTTTTAGGACCACCTACAGCACAGCGCAGATAGAGACAGTCACCAGATCGGTACATTGGATACATGGCTCTTGTGAGCAAATGTGTCATGACAGAGCCATCCTCTTTCGAGGAAGCTGTGGAGGACCTTGCATGGGTAGATGCCATGGTGGAAGAGTATGATTCGATTGTCATAAACAGTGCATGGGAGATTGTCCCGAGACCGGAAGGGAAATATGGTAGGTCTTAGATGGATCTACAAAGTGAAGCAAGCAGCTGACGGGAGTGTGGAGAAGTACAAGGCAAGATTTGTTGCCCGAGGCTTCTCACAGATTGAGGGGATCGATTATGAGGAAACCTTTGCACCTGTCGCAAGGTATTCTTCCATACGGACGATTCTTGCTCTCTCAGTGCATATGGGGTGGCACATTCATCAGATGGATGTGAAGACTGCGTTCCTCAATGGAGTCATTGAGGAGGAGGTGTACATAGAGCAGCCCGAAGGTTTCGAGATCTTCAGCAGTGAGTCGCATGTGTGCAGGCTCAAGAGAGCGTTGTATGGGTTGAAACAAGCACCTCGTGCTTGGTACACATGGATAGAAAGTTATTTCACTAGACTTGGATTCTCCAAGAGTGAGGCGGATCCTAACCTATACCAGATTGTGGTGGAGGGTAAGTTGCTGATCATTGTACTTTATGTAGATGATTTGATTTTGATGGGTGATGAGCTGTTGATACTTTCATGCAAGGAGGATCTTGCTAGAGAGTTTGAGATGAAGGACTTGGGCCTCCTTCATTATTTCCTGGGATTGGAAATTTGGTAGCGCAGTGATGGACTATTTATTTCTCAGGGTAAGCATGCCCAGGAGATACTTGAGAAGTTCAAAATGCATGGCTGCAAGCCTGTTGATACTCCTCTTCCTGGAGGTTGGAGGAAGGAGGATGCTACTTCAGCGGAGGTAGTGGATGCCACTGTTTATCGACAGTTGGTGGGGTCGCTTATGTATCTGGTCAATACACGACCCGATATATGCTATGCTGTTAACCATCTTTCACAAGCTATGGTTAAGCCTACCAAGCTCTTCTGGAAGGCAGGCAAGCATGTATTGCGTTATCTCAGAGGCACATCGGGATATGGATTGTGGTACAGACAAGAGGATGAGGTGAAGCTTTGTGGCTTCACGGATGCAAATTGGGCAGGGAGCCCCACGGACAGAAAGAGCACATCTGGAGGGATCTTCATTATCGGGTCGACAACAGTTTCTTGGTACAGCAGGAAGCAGAGATCCGTGGCACTCAGTTCACCAGAGGCCGAGTATATGGCAGCAAGCTTGGCTGCATGCGAGGCTATATGGATGAGGAAGATCCTGGTCGGGTTGTTCGGGTCACACTTGGAGCCTACTATGATTTATTGTGATAACCAGAGTTGCATTAAACTCTCGGCTAATCTAGTATTTCATGATAGATCCAAAAACATCGACATCAGGTACCATCATATCAGAGATTGTGTTCAGTGGAGAATCATGATGCTTTCATATATTCCCACGGAGGATCAGAGGCTGAGTATTCACGAAGGCGCTCACCAGGAGCAAATTCGAATACCACAGGGGCAGGATAGGGGTTGCAGATAATCCATATCTTGTTGAGAGGGAGTGCTGAGAATGCAACAAGATGATGGAGCTTAGTGAAAAGAAGTCGCCTTCACTAAGTGGGCCCGCAGGCTATTTTTGGCGCAAAGTCTATTTTTAGACTATGTCTATTTTTAGACATATGGATCATGGTCTATGAGTTGCAGGATGCTATTTGTGGATGGTTGGTCATGTTGGTAAAAATAGATGGACCTCTATTTTTAGACATATGGGCGAATTCTATTTTTAGACTGCCAGTCTAAAAATAGAACAGTCGAATATTATTAGCTCTTAATAATATTTGGACTATAAACATTATCTTATCCTCTTGCAGCACTTCAGTTCAAGCTACGGATATGGAACATGCAGCTGCCAGAAGGAAATATGCTTTTCCTAGGGTTTAATTGAGCTATTGAATGATGGACTTCAGTTAGAACTCAAGTGATTGAGTTTGGTGGAGTTTATTGAGGAGTTGATGGAGTTGTGTTCAGTTTAACTTAGTTGAACTAGTTGTATTTAGTCTAACTGAAAAATACACTACTGATGAGTGGTGTGAATTAATTAATAATTAATTTACTAATTATTAACTCATAAATCAACTGAGGAATACATTAGTTAACTCAGTGCATGGACAGTTCAGTGGAGACAAGTGTTAGAGGTGGGTGAAAGGGTGAGTCTACTATCAATTGTGACATGAGTTTGCACCACACACATTGATTGAGATTGCCAATGAGGATTGCACATTACAAGCCAGTGGGATTCGAACTTGGATCTCATCATTACTCATCTTGGATTGCGCAGTAGAGGCAGGCAGACAGTGGAGGAGATTTGAACCTGTGACTTGTTCAGATCTGAGCTAGTTTGTGTGTAACAATTGGAGATAGTGCTGGATACTTGTGAGGAGTTTGTGCTATGTATTGTTACATGTTCTCTATCATTATAATATACATATATTTGGGGGTTTTCAGCAGCATGCTTTCCCCATTACATACTGTGTTGAATGTGTGATTGATTTATGTTTCAATGTGCGCATGCGATTGTTTTTTATTCCGCAAATTGATGATCAATGGTAGAAGAGGTTATGTGTTATGCATGAAGCTTAAATAGTGTGTGACCAGGATAATCTCGGTGAATAATTCATCTATTATTCAAATTTATACATTTAAGACAGCACATTTGTAACCTCCTTTGCTCCAGGCGAGCAAAGTTGCATTTATACTGTTAGGATCTCTGTCCATTTTTTTGAAAGTTTGTGCCAAGCTGCTCCAGATAACCTCTGTAATTGGGCATGAATTGAGGAGGTGTTCTATTGTTTCATATAACTATTTGCACATGTAACATAAAGATGGCCCATTCATTTCTCGTTTCTGTAAATTATCCCAAGTCAAAAATTTTCGATGACTGAGGAGCCAAAGAAAATATTCAATTTTACGCCAATGTTTCAGAGACCAAATTTTCTTCCAGATGGAGTGGCCATTGGGATTATTATTCTGGGATTGAATGTTATAGGCTTCTTTGATAGTGAAAGTGCCATTAGTCTGGTATCCCCATCTTAAGGTATCACTACCTGTATGAACTATAATTTTCCTTGTTTGTAACTCCTTTTCTAGATTGTTCCATTGGATAGTGTCTGGTGCTCCTGTCCAATCTGTTCTTACCTTCCATTTCCGCCATTGACCTATCTAATGGGGAACCCAATAATGACTGATCAATCGATTGTGTGGGAGATTTGTAAATATAAATAGTTCAGCAAGATCAAGGTGAGAAAAAAAAATTTCTTGCTGCTGCCATGAATCCTCCCAGAAAAGTGCTATGCGACCTTCCTTTACTTCCTAGAAACTATGTTGTCAGATGAGTAATCGATTTGCTGCAGCAAGATTCCATATGAGAGACCCTTTTGGAACAAAATCGATTTTCAATTTTCCAACAACTGATTGAGGCATGTCATATTTCTTTTCCCAAATTTTCTTCCATAAATCTTGTCCTTCTTAGAGCCATCGCTACCACAATTTGGCTCCCATTACTTGATTTAATATAAATGGATCATGAAGCCCAAGGCCTCCTGCTGATTTAGACTTGATTAATTTCTCCCATGACATGAGAGCCCATTTCCTGGTTGCATGAACTCCTTGCCAAAGAAACTTCTTAAACATATTAACCAACTGAGATGAAATACTCTTGGGAACAACTCGACCAGAAAGTTGATAAATGGGTATAGATTGGAGAACAGATTTTAGTAAAACCAATCGACTTGGTGCATTTAAGGCTCGAAAAGCCCAATTCTGCAGCTTCTTCTCTATTTTCGTGAGCAGTTCTCCCCAATCTGCTATTCTTAAAGTGGTTGTACATAAAAGTACTCCTAAGTACTTCATAGGAAAGGAACCAATATTAAATCCTTGTAATCTTGCCAGGAAGACTTCAGATTCATGATTAACATTAAAAAAATATACATTTTATTTATATTTATTTACTAGCATACCTGAAGAAATCATAAATTCATCTAATATTTGTAAAGTACCTCTGATATCTCTTACTGAAGCTTGAAAAAATAACAAGATATCATCAATGAACTGTTGATGTGTTAGAGCAATATGCGGTCCCCATAACTTTAGCCCTTTGATTTTTCCTTCTGCTAATCTAGATTTGATTAATCTACCTAAGCCTTCTACTGCAATAATAAAAATAAATGGAGACAGAGGGTCCCCCTGCCGAAGACCTCTGGAGCTGTTAAATGGTTGAGAGGGAATCCCAGTGAGCATGATTGAGAAATTTGGAGTTGAAATGAAGGAATAATTATATTGCACCCATCTCTGATCAAAACCATAAGCTCTCAATATGGTTGTTAAATAAGGCCAATTTATTCTATCATATGCTTTAGCTAGATCCAATTTTATCAGCATGCCTTTTGTTTTGGTTGTTTTTAAAGAATGAATTGCTTCTTGAGCTGTTACTATACCATCAATAATTTGCCTCCTGGTCACAAAGCTTGTTTGCTCTGTTGAGAATGCAGCAAGATGATGGAGCTTAGTGAAATTAAGTCGCCTTCACTAAGTGGGCCCGCAGGCAAATTCTGGCGCAAAGTCTATTTTTAGACTATGTCTATTTTTAGACATACGGAGCATAATTTGGGAATTCTACTTGGAGATTCTTGATGGATGCGACATGTCGGTAAAAATAGATGGGACCCTATTTTTTAGGACCCAGGCTATTTTTAGACTGATCTCCTAAAAATATGGAAGTCAAATATTATTTACCCTTAATAATATTTTGACTATAAACAGCAGTTTACTCTCTTGGCGCACTTCAGTTTGAGTCATGGAGGTGGCTCATGCAGCTGACACAAGGAATCACGTGGTTCCTAGGGTTTGATGGCATCTTGCATGGTTTACTTCAGTTAGACTTCAGTGGCAGAAGTTTTGGAGGAGTTAACGGGACAAATAGTGGAGTTGTGTTCTATTTGTTTTAGTTGAACTAGTTGAGATTAGTTAAACTAACTAATCAATTAGATATGAGTGGAGTAAATTAAATAATATTTAATTTACTAAATATTAACTCATTAGTCAACTCAAGAACACTTCAGTTCACTACAGTGCATGATCAGTTTAGTGAAGACCAGTGAAAGAGATAGATGAAAGGGTAGAGTTAGCTATCAATTGTAACTATACTGTTGCTATTTGCAACACATAGATAGGTGGAGTAAGCTATGAGTATTGCAAAGTTTAGGCTGGTGGTTTATCTATATAAGGAGGCCATCACCTAGCATTAAAATACGCAGTCAAGGTTGGCTATCAAGTGGCTAAGGATTGGAGCAAGTGATTTGCTAGATCTAGCTTGATAGTGTGTAGCATGGGAGGTAGTGCATGAGAGCTTGTGAAGAGTTTTTGTACTATGATTGTTACATGATTTCTCCATTATAATATAAACAATAGCTGGGGGGTTTTCAGCTATAGGCTTTCCCCATACATACTGAGTTAATGTGTGATTGATTTGATGTGAGATTGCTTCTATATTATTTCCGCATGTGACAATTAATTGTAGAAGAAGGTTATGTGTTATGTATGCAATTCGAAATTGATATATGACCAGGTTAATCTTCAGTGAATAAGTGATTTATTCAGCTAATTTCTACATGCTCCGGAGATATAAGAGAAGGAAGCAATGGTTTAATGCTATTGACCATAATAGTAGAAAGAATCTTATAAATCACATTACAGAGGGCTATTGGACAAAAGCCTACCGATCTGTTTGCATTTTCCTGTTTAGGTATGAGAGTAAGGAACGTATCATTAAGGGTAGGATAGACCTTACCATGCCTCCTGGATTCCTCAACCACCTCCTTAATAACCTGTCCCATAAAATTCCAAGTAGCTTTAAAAAATTCTGCTGTAAAACCATCCGGACCAGGAGCTTTATTCCTAGGCAGATGCATCACTGCTTCTTCAACTTCTTCGAGAGTAACTTCTCTCAACAGAGCTAAGTTCTGATCTCTGGTGATGACATGTGGACAATGTTGAGTTATTTTGTCAATAGCCTCTGTTCTATTTGGTTCTAGTTCCGTTAGCAGATTTTTGAAGTGATAAACCAACTCTTTTTCCATATCCTTGTGATTAAATAATCTATTGCCATTCTAATCTTTTAAAGAGAAAATTATATTATGTCGTCTTCTTTGAATCATTGATTTGTGGAAGAAACTAGTGTTTCTTTCCCCTTCTTTCAACAATTTTATGCGGGATTTTTGTTTCCATAGAATTTCTTCTTGTTTTCCGTGCTCTTCAAGTTGACTTAGGGTGTTTCCTTCTTCTAGAATGAAAGCCTCTATTCGTCCATTCAGGATTATTTGTTGCTGTAAATCTTTCATTTTCTCTTGCAAGTGAATCTTATCTTGATGAATATTGCCAAAACTTTCTTTGTTCCATCTTTTAATTTCTGATTTTAAATGTTTCAATCTGAGTTAAAAGGAGTGCATCTTATTCCATCCAGCAATTTGTGTGGACTCCCATCAATGTTTCCCTTTGTCCAGAAATTGAGGGTCTCATAACAAAAAGAGTTCAAATCAAAAAGGTCTATTTTTAGGGCCATCTTTGACATCTATATCAATTCTGATTGGCCAATGATTTGAGCCCATTGTGGGGAGAATAGTAGCCTCATAATATACATCCAAACTAACAAGATCTTCAGAAGCTAAAAAGAGATCTAGGCGGGAGGCTATTTGATGTCTTTCACCCCTTCTATTATTCCAAGTGTATTTCCCATTCACAATTGGAATGTCCACCAAATGAAGATCCATGAGGAGATCTCAAAACAAAGCCATCTCTGGATCCTCTCTTCTTATGCCTCCTTTTTTTTTCATCTAAATTGAGAATCATATTAAAGTCACCACCCAAAATCCAATAACGTTCTTGATGCAACGAGCTAAAGGTTCTAATCTGTTGAAGAAAAACCTCTCTCTTTCCCTAAATTGGAGGTCCATAGACTGCAGAGATAATAATATTTTCTCGAGAACCAATTTGTCGGAATGTACCAAATAGAATTATGGGGAAAGCTAACCATCCTTGAACTTATATGTCAGCTGTATTCCACAGAATAGCTATTCCTCTTGTTGTTCCTCGAGATTCAATTGCCATTAACTCATAATGAGGTGTGAAATTATGAAGAATATTATCTAAATTTTGTCTTGAGATTTTAGTTTCCTGAAGTAACATAACTTGAGGTTTTTCAGATCTCAATCTCTCCTTAAATATCTTTGCTTTCCTTTACTATTAAGGCCTCTAATATTCCAAGATAGGACTTTCATTGAGGAAATTTGAAAGTTGGTTAAAATACCATTGTTAACGGTACAATTTTACCTATATTTATCAACATTTCTCCTACCAATTGGATGGATTCTTGCAAAGTTCGTCTTCCTCTTTTCTTAGGAGTTTTCTGAGATGTGGGATGTTGTGCCGCTGTTTCTATAGCTTGAACTTCTTTATGCACTTTCACTGTCAAGTAAGATCAGAAGTAGTTACGAATGAGGGGTTTGGTAGATAAATGGAGAAATAATATTAATTGATATATGAAAATAAATTTTATATTATATTATTAATAATTATATACATATATATTGTATAATATATCATTATCACATATATATTAAGTATGTTATATTAAATGTTAATATATGATATATAATTTATCATATTGTGATACATTATGTTATATAATTAATGAATTAATCATACATTATCTATGTTTCATGATTTATAAATTTTATTAAATGAATTAATAATATATGTAAATATAATTAAAGAATGTATTAAAAGGGTAAACATAAGGGGGAGAGTGAGGGGCAGCATGGGAAAAAGGAAAAAAATAAAATTTTGAGAGTAGAGAGATGATTAAAAATAAGAATAATGAAACTTGAAGGGAAGAGGGAAAGAAAAGGGTAAGGGAGGATAAAAGGTAAAGAAAATGAAAAAATGAGGCGAAGGGGAAGGGGAAGGGGAAGGGGAAGGGGGAGGGGGTGGTTAGAGGAATATTATAGATTAAGTAGTTGGATTATTGATTTCCATGAGTGGCTAAGTTTATATTCATCTTCATTGTTGAAGTTATTGGGGTGTTTTTATATCTCTAGAGCATCCCAATAATTCTAGTATTATGAAAAGGTATGTAACCAAGGATTCAGGCTTGGTCAAAACAAATAAATTTCTTAGTGTTGAAGAAATTATTAGCGATGAAAATTTTTGTCATTCGATGATGGTTGTTATCTCCAATGTGCTCCTTAAGGCAAGATATGATCAACCTTCTTGTTTAACCAAAGTAAGACTTTCTGCATGAACAGGGAATTTGGTAGACACATTATTCTTGCATGGGATCAGACTTATCTTTGGCTTACTGAAATAACTATTTAATGGTTTATAGGGTTTGAATACATACTTAATGTTCTTCTTAGCTAAAATATTGGAAATGACATCATCTGATAACATTCAAAATTATATCAATTCTTTTGATGTTGACCATTTTGAAATCTCAAATTGAGAAGCTTGGAAATACTCTCAGTTTTCTACCCTTGACTATGCCCCCTTTGCTATTTTTCCTTCCTACTCACATAATCCATCTAGCCTATCAAAATAATTTTTCTCCTTGAATTCTTCCTTAGCCACCCTGTCGCAGTTTCTCTTTTCTTCTATGTGTGCCCAGTCCTCATTCATCATTGACTATAGTTCTTCCCCAAATAAAAAACCAGGCAAGTCGACTCATCTCTCTAACCTTATACCTTTCCCTCCCTATGTATTCTCTTTAGAACAAACCATGGATGATTCTCTCCCTATAGTTGCATGCTACACCACTCACTCTAGCAATTCTCTCATTCCTTCATCATTTGGCTTGTCATGTTCTTCTCCCTCTTCCAGCCCTAGTAACTTTTTTACAACATGTGTGTAGTTGAATTTTACCTTGAACCCTTACGCTCACTTGAATTCACAACAACCTCATTACTCAGCTAGCATAAATGAAAAATCTCCTAACTCCTCTTCTTTGATTTCTTGCATCACTCCTAAAGAGGTCCAACAAACCCCTGACTCTTATTCCCATTCTTGTGATAAAAGGCCCTCTTTGGTCTCTAACCCTAATTTGTATCCTATTATTAACTCCCCCCCACAAACAATATTTCTTCCTATAACTTTTCTATTAATAAATCTTCCTCTCTAGACTCTTCTAATTTCCCTACATTTCCTAGAAATTTTATTCAAAATAATAATAATAATAATAATCATTATTATTTCTTTATTTATTTATTATTAATTTTCACCCCTTCTCTTAGGATATATATTTCTTCAATTGTTCATTCTATTCTAATTTCGCTACCTCTCCTATTTATTTTATTCAATATAATAATAATAATAATGAATCTGAAGTCCCCAATAATAATAATAATATTAATAATAACAACAAAAACAAGAACAAAAACAATAACAACAACAATGGAGTAGCATTTCCTTCATCATCCTTTTTACGACCCTCTTTCGTGATCAACCTCGTTGCCCTTGATATAGATTCCCCCACCCTAAGTCTCCTTGAGAATGGGTTTAACTTTGCAGCAACCCCTATCTAGATCCCTATTGAAGAGATTATATGCTTGATTGAGTTGATCACTCAATGCCTCCCCTCCCATATAGGTGAAGAAATTCGTCAAGATTGTGGTCAAATTATTTGTCGTGTTAAGCCCCCTCAATCCAATCTATCAAAAGAATAATTCCTAGAATTAAAAATGCTTAATAATAATACTAACATTCTTATCCTCAAAGCTGATAAAGGCAACACTTATGTCATGATAAACTTGGTGGATTATGATTCTACAATGATTTATCTTCTCCCTTATTTCTCTTATAAGATATTTCCCAAAAACCCTATAAACTCCATTACTCATTTTTTCACTCGAGCCATAAATGCTTCCTTTATTGGTGTTGCCACTCAGTAGTGCCTTTTCCCTCACACCCCCCAAACCCCTAAAATTTACGGTTAACCTAAAATTCACAATCCTAGAATTCCCCTCAAACCAATTGTTAGTGCCATAGGGGCCCCCACCTATGCCTTTGGTAGGAATTTGGCCAACAAACTCAAACAATTTATGGGGTCCTCCTCCTCTTTATCAAAGATTCAGTTGAATTCATTTAAAAGAACTAAGAACGCACAAATTGGTGACAATGACGTCTTAGTCAATTTTGATGTTGCTTCTTTGTTCACTAAAATTCATGTTCATGAATCAATTAATCTTATCTCTAATATTATAGACTCTCAAACCCTTAATCCAAATCTAATTTTCCTCTCTTCCACTTTCCTTTCTTTCAAAGGCACCATTTATGATCAAACCGAAGGCATAAATATGGGTTCTTCCTTATCTCATGTTGTAGCTAACACTTACATGGTTCACTTTGAAACCCAAGCCATCAACTCTTGGCATCAAAAGCTAAAGTGTCAGTATTTGATTTATTATGACACTTTTGTTTTCTGGAAACATGGCCTTCAAGCTCTAAATGCCTTTCTTTCCCATCTTAATAGTATATCTCCTCAATTTCAATTCACCATGGAAATTGAATCGAATAATTCCCTACCCTCCATTGATGTTCCTGCCTCCCTAATGACTCTCTAACCCATCAATTATATGGAAAAAATACCCACACCAACTGGTATCTTCATGCCTAGTCCCACCACCACCCTTCCCAAAAATCAGATGTCTTAAAAACTCTCATTTCATGTGCCCTAAGAATATTTGCCCCTTAATTCCTTTCTAAATAAAAGGCTCATCTAATCCAAGAATTTAAATCTAATGGTTACTCCTCTTCTAAAATTAATAAAGCATTTAGACCTATTGAGAAGTCCAAGATTGACCATAATGATTCATCCCTTCTTGTTGGTATTGTCTCTCTTTTTTATATAAAAGACATTGTATACACCATTTTTAATATTTTAGCAAAAAGAAATTTAAAAACCGTCTTCAAACCTCACAAAAATCTCAAGAAAATATTTCGGTTAATTAAGGACACATTTTATGTTTGGTTGTGTTTGTGGGTCTACCAAGTTCCCTCTTCTTGTGGAAATTCTTACATTGGTAAGACCAGTGGATCATTCAAAACCCTTGTTAAATAACATATTGTCAATACTAACCACCATCATTTGTCAAATCTGTCTTAGTTGAACACTCTTATAGATATAAGAATTTTATTTGTTTTGATCATGAAAAAAATATTAGCTTTTATTCCTTTCTGTAACTCTAGGATCATCTAAGAATTTCTTGAAATCGAGAAGCATCCTTCTACTTCTACAAATAAGATGGATATAGACTAAGCCAAGCTTCGCATCCTATACTCCATCATCTCGCTCATAAAATTTGATTCCCTCTTCTTGATTCCATGCCCTTCCTCTTCTTATTTTTCTCTCCTCATCATCTTTCTCCTTATTTTATTAACCCTTTACACCTTATAGTAGTTCATTTTTTTCCAATGAACTACTATAGGGTGTATATATTCAAAAGATTCATTTTAATTAATTTTAATTAGTTTTAATTATACTCTCTATCTTTTATTATATTATTTATATATAAACCTAATTCAATTAAACATTTATTGTATTCTTATGTATTCCTTATCCTAATTGATTTTTTTTGTCTTTATTCACTCCATTTCCTTTGTTGAACTTTGACGCATGTGAATCCCTCTAATGGCTACTTTTAATTTTGACCCATTTGAATCCATTTAATAGTTAGAATCCATGAAATGGCTACTTAGTACCTTATAATTTTTTTACTTAAAATTTCTCTCTAATTAACCATTAATGCATTAATTTGCCTATAATGACTAATTTATATCCTTACTAGTTTAAGGTGTTGGGAAATGCAATATGGAAGCTACCAATTCCAATTTTCCTTATCCTTAATATCTATTTGTAAACTTTAGTTATCTTCTTGAAATTCTTTGTTAGATCTTCTTTCATAAAAAAAAATCAAGAGAAAAACATATATATATATATATATAGTAGACACAAAAGCCCCAAGGGATAACTCAGTTGGTTGAGTTCCTGTTGCTAAGTACCTTGCCTATCAGAAGGTCACGAGATGAAATATCCTCAATGCCCTTGGGGTTAGGCCTTGCTAGTTTGGTCGGTGGGTAGATCCCTTTAGGTTGATCTACCTAGATTTTCCCGTGGATGTAGAAGCCACTCAGTGTATGTGAACCACATTAAAAAAAAACATAGTAGACACAAAATTTAGGCTCTAAGCCAGGGAAAACCCCCTCTAAGGGGAAAACTAACAAAATCTTATCTTCTTATAGAATCTCCTTCAAATGAGACAATAAAGACCCAAACCCTTAAGCAAGTCCTCCCCTAAGTACTAAATCATCCCTTCAGATTATCACAGTTCAATCCTACATTAACCAAATTATAGCTACAACTTCGACCACATGAGAATCTCTAAAAACTTGTAACTATTGGCACCCTTTTTATAGAGAAAAACGGATTTTCAAGCTTAAAATATCTACATAATTATTTCTACCATGCCCCAACCCACTCTTTAATATGAAAGAATGATTCTCAAACAGGAATAATATTCCACCTCCACCACATGAGCTATATGTTTGGGAAGAACCATGAAAATAGTTCCATGGCCTAGACCTGTCAATTAGTCCCTCTCTAATATTATAGGATCTTGGTACCACCACTTCGTTTGGAATCATCTCATAAATTGTGACCAATTTCCCAAAAATTCGATATGGACAAAGAGATTTTTCCTGAAAAATGAGATTATTTATGCCGATCTAGATACCCCAACTACTCAAAGGGGGGAAATTCCTTATTTTTGGATTTGGGACTACATGAGACCAATTATTTTATGTATCTTTTAACGAGATACCATTATGATAGATCATGTTATGAAACTAGCTCCAACAATAAAAGAAAAAAGAGATCAACGCCTTAGAAATACACCACTTCGAGGGGGAAACCTCCTTTACATTACATAAATGAACTGGATGATACAAATGAAAAAACCTCCTTTCTATATATAGGAGTCCATGGGGTCACGATATAATCCTAGCCGACCTAAAAATAATAATGTAAGGGCACCATAATAACAATATGGGGGTTACAGGGGTACAACAATAACATTAAGGGGGCTGCACTAACAACAATAAGGGACTACACTAGTAATATAGGGACCTAACATGCCCCTATCCTTCAAAAAAGTGTTGTCCTCACGCTTTAGTAGATCTAGATTCTTCTGTACAAAATTTTCATCCTCCCATGTAGAATCTTCAGTGGGTAAATTCTTCCACTTGATGAGATACTCTGAAATTTATCCATTTCATTAGGGGAATTTTGAGGTCTAAAATGGGCCTCCTAAGGAAATAGTAAAATAATAGCTAAACCAATAAAATAATATTTATGAATTTGTAATTCACTTTTTGCACTAAAATTTATGTAACCATAGTTAAATTTAATTCAAAAGTTGTACCAAATAACATTAATAAACAAATTGTACTGATGTGACTATAAATAAGGATGAGTTTTTCAAAAAAAATTCATTATCATTGAACAAATAATGCATTTGTCCTTTGTACTTAAATAACTTAAAATAAAATATAAATATAAATTTATAAATTCTTAATTATTATATGTTATTAATTAAAATTTACATTATTTAAATTGTATAATAACATTTAATTAATATACTATATAAAAATAATATAATGTAATATAATAAATGTATACGGATATGCATTGTTTCTTTCAAGAAATATGAAATGGCAATAATATATTTTTATTCAAAAAGTGTGAAATGACATTTATTATGAGTACTTTACTTTGACTTTAAAAGTACTTAGAGCACTACCATGGTTAACCATGAGTTTTTATCCACCATTGAGAATGTGACAAGTAAGTACCTTTAACTCAATCAATGCCACCTCAACCATTAGGGATGATGTCAACCCCCAAAATGTGATTGGTTTTCATAAAGTGAATTTTGATTGTACATTTTCCTTAGGAGGCCCATTTTAGACCTCAAAATTCCCATAATGTGTAGCTGTCGAGTTCTTGTTTCCATGACTTATTTAGGTTCCAATATGATTTTTCCTTCTTCATCAAGTTCTGGAAATATTGTTTGAACTGGAATTTTGTCACCTGTAGCCTTCTTTAAGCACGAAACATGGAAAACTGGATGCACTCGAGAAGAAGCATGAAACTACAATTTGTATGCCATAGTACCAATTTTTTGTAACACCTTGTAAGTACCATAGTATTTTGGCAATAATTTATTATCCTTGTTAGCTTGTTTGAGGGACATTTGTTTGTATGGTTGTAGCCATAAAAATACCCAGTCTCCTGCATCATAACTTCTCTCGTTGCAATGTTAATCTACCTGTTGTTTCATTCGATTTTGTGCCAAATTTAGGATATCCTTTAAGAGTTGGAGAACTTGTTGTTGATGCTCGATGTGATCTTCCACTGCTTGAACCTTATAATTTTCTCTTAAATATGATGTGATGGACGGTGGATGATATCCATAAAGTTCCATAAATAGGGTAATTTTCGCTGCAGTATGGAAGGAAGTGTTATACCACCATTCAGCGAGAGGTAACCACTTGACCCATTGTGTTTGTTTATCAGATACAAAACAACGAATATATCCTTCTAAACATTTGTTCACTATCTCATTTTTCCCATCGGATTGAGGATGATAAGATGATCTATGAGCTAGTTGAGTACCCAAACAAGAAAATAATTTCGTCCAAAAATTTCCAGTAAAAATGGGATCTCTATCGCTTACAATAATCTTTGGGTTTCCATGTAGCTTTTGAATTGTTTCCATAAATGCAATAGAAACTGTACTTTCTTGAAATTGATGAGATAATGCACAAAAGTGTGCATACTTGGTAAGTCTATCAACTACCACCATGATGACACTCTTTCCTTCGGACTTAGGTAAACCTGCGATAAAATCCGTTGAAATATCCTTCCAACTTTGACTTGGAATGGATAAAGGTTGTAGAAGACCTAGGGTCTTAATTGTCTAAACTTTATTTTGCTGGCAAACCAAACATTCCGCCACAAACTTTTGAATATCAAATATAAGGCCATCCCAAAAAAATTATTTCTTCGCCCTGTGGTAAGTTTTTAAAAAATATTGAGTGTCCTCCTAAGGGAGAAGTGTGCAATTCCAAAAGAATATTTTTTTTTAGTTGGGAATTATTACAAAGATATAAGTGATATTTGTACCATAAGGAATACTTTTTCCAATTAAATGTATAATATGTACTAGGATCTTATTGCAACTTTTGAATGACTTTCCACACTTCTTCGTCCATTTTCCATTCATCACTTGCTTTGGTTATCCAATCTAGTTGGATAATAGAAATGGCACAAAGCGATGCTTCCATCCCTTCATCCTTTCTTGAGAGTGCATCTGCAACAACATTTAGATTCCCTCTTTTGTAGATGATTTCAAAGTCATAACCCAACATCTTTGTGACCCATTTTTACTGCTCTTTTGAAGATAGTCTTTGTTCCAAGAAGTGTTTAAGACTATCATGATCAGTTTTTACCTTGAAGTGTCTTCCCATTAGGTAAGGTCACCATTTCTTTAGTGCATGTAGTATTTCCGACATTTCCTTCTCATAAATATCTTTTTGTAAATACTTTTGTTTGATTTGATTACTTTCAAAAACAATGGGTCTTCCTTCTTGCATTAAAACATCATCAATTCCATTTCTTGAGGCATCACATTCCACAATAAAGGTTTTTGTGAAGTCTGGTGTCACTAAGACTGGTGCTAGGCACATTGCCTCTTTAAGATGTTCAGAGGACTTAGTTGCTTCAGGAGTCCATGAAAATACATCTTTTTTCAATAATGTTGTTAGATGTGTTTTTATTCTCCCATAATTCTTAACAAATTTGTGCTAATACCCCGTTAACCCGAGAAATCCTCGCAAATGCTTTATGGTTGTGGGTACTTTCCATTCCTTAATGGCTTTAATTTTGTTAGGGTCTACCTTAACACCCTCGTGAGATACAATATGACCTGGATATTCCACCTCTTGTAATCCAAAGAAACATTTGGAGGTTTTTTCATATAATTGATTCTCTTCCAGTAGTTTGAGCACCTTGTCAACATGTTGAACATGATCCTTCCAAGACCTATTGTAGATTAGCATATCATAAAAAATTACTAACACAAATTTTCTAAGGGTGGGTTTGAAAAAGGAATTCATCAACCCTTGAAATGTAGAAGGTGCATTGGTAAGGCCAAAAGGCATGACCAAAAATTCATAATGACCGTCATGAGTTCGAAATGTTGTTTTCGGAATATCTTCAGTCTTCATTCTAATTTGATGATATCCTAAACGAAGATCCAACTTGGTAAAATAAATTTATCCATGTAATTCATCCAATAATTCATTAATCACAGGAATGGTAAATTTATCTTTAATTGTGAGGTTATTGAGATCCCTATAATCCAGACACATGCGCCATGATCCATCCTTCTTGTTCACCAATACTACTGGAGCAGAGAAAGAACTTTGACTAGGTTGAATTATACCAACCTCTAACATCTATGAAATCATACGTTCAATTTCGCTCTTTTGGACATAAGGATATCTGTAAGGCCTGATGTTTGGTGGAACACTTCCTGGAATCAAATGAATAGCATGATCGTGATCACAAATATGTGGGAGTGCTTTGGGAGTTTCAAACACCTTGGAATGATTGTACAAGAATTTTTGGAGGTCTGGAGAAATAGATGATTTTGATGTTGGAACTTCTAGTGAGTATAATTATGCAATTACACCTCATTTTTCTTTATTTAGAAGCTTTGTCATGACATTAGAGCTTATTATATTTCTCAGCTTCCCTATGATACCTCGTAATTCAACTTCCTTTCCTTTCGAAAAAGAATTCAAGAAAAGTTCTTCAAAATTAAAAGCTATCATCCCCAGAGTTTGTAACCATTGTACTCCTAGTACAACATCAACACCTCCCATTGGAATGGAAAAAATTTGACTACAATACATATTCCCCCATGGTTAGCTTGATATTATGGCATTTTCCATAGCCATTTATAGTTCCCCCACTTGGAACCATCATCAGAGACATTTGTGTTGGTAACAAAGCACCAACTCTCACACACAAATCCCCGAATCATCCCTCAACACTCTTACCTTTTTTTCTTGATGTGTCCTTCTATCTTCGAGAGCTCGAAGAGTGGTAATTCGTACTCAATGCATTATAGATATGGCCGGGCCTCATTTCTTCTTTCTCTAGGGCTGCCTTCCAGTGGCATCCTTCTTTTTAGTTTCTGCTCATTTTCTTCCTCTTCACAATCTATGTAAAATAATTTCTTCTCAGCACACTTATGACCTTTAGTGTATTTTCTATCACAACTGTAGCAAAGCCCTTTTTCTCTTTTTTCTTCCAATTTTTGTGGTGTCAACCTTGTAGGTTGTGAAAGTCTAGGAGTAGCAACACTTCCATATTTATATATGTGAGTGGTAGGCTTCCTTGTCGCCATAATTTTACATTAAATTTTTCTTGCCAACCTGGATGCCTTATCCAATGAATCAGGTTCCAAAAGGCGAACCTTATGTTGGATGTTATCCTTTAAAGTCCCTATGAAGACATCAATCCTGTGTTCCTATGGAATATCAGCTACCCTTATATTCAATTTTTGGAAGTCCTCAATCTGCTCCACCACTGAACCCTTTTGTTTCACATTTATCAATTGGCTAAAAAAGGTGTTTTTATTTTTTTCCTCATAATGTGTTATCATTTGCTCCACAAAAATTGACCAAGTGACAATTTTTTTACAGGAGAAAAGCCATCGATACCATACAAATGTATTTTTTTCTAAATATAAAGTTGCAAGACGTACCTTTTTTGTGTTTTTCACATTATTGAGATCAAAATATTGCTCCATTTGTAGTATCCATGTTACGGGATCCTTGCTATCAAACTTCCTCATATCCATATTTGGAATATGGTGGGTATTCGATCCAACATTAGAGTTCATGAAATCACGATTAACATTTATTTTGCTCTCATCATGAGTTTCCTCTGCTATTTTTTCGCCATTTGGAATCATTTATTTTATCAACTTTGTCAAACCTTCCATGTCTGCTTTTAAATCATTCTTCATGTCTTCCATGTTGTCTTTCATTTTTTATTCCATGTCTTCCATGCCATTCTTCAAACCATCCATCTTAGCTTCCATGCCTTTCTTCAAACCCTCCATATTAGCTTCCACACCTTTCTTCAAACCATCCATCTTCGCTTCGACACCTTTCTTCAAAACTTCCATTTCATTTTTTGTTGTTCTTTGCTAGAGCGAAATTTGTGTGCATTGCTCTTGTAATTTTGATATATCATGTTGCACTTCTTTATCTTCATGAGACATAGTAGAGTATTATGAGGGCTTAATGGGTGTTGAATTATTTTTAGGGGGCATTTTAGACCCCAATACTGATATATATTTTTCAATATGCCCTTGGAATCACTTCAAACTGATTTTTCAAACAAGACTTATGCAATTTGAAAATAGATACACACTTTTTTATTGATTTTGAGGAGCTCAATATTGAAACTTTATTATCTCTGTGATTTATGATCTTCAATATTTAAATGTGGTCCCATAGTAGCTCTCTAAATCTTCTTTTGAATGTCATAGGTCTGACTTGATTTGGATTCTTCAAGACAAAGTTATGCCCAATCTCCCATAATGACCTACTTATGGACTGGTTCAGTAGATTGCACTTGTACGGTGTGTCATGTGTCACTGTTTCTTCCTTCGGCTCTGAAATTGATACATAAAAACTACAGTCTGTGTAATTTCAGCCAATTTTTTTAGAATTCCAATCCGATGCTCATAGAGAGAGTTATGAAAATTTCACCAAGGTCACCTCTTTTAGATGAAATTCGGGAGCCTGCAAAAAACCTAACTTCCACAGATCATATTTCCGATAATATTGTGAAACAAGATTTGAAATTTTTACCCAAAGGTTCTCAGGATTTTGACTTTGTGTGGTAAAATTTTTAGCTCCTAAAAATTCGTAGAAAAATAGTTATAGAAAAAATGCCACGAAGACCTGTTTGGAGCAGCAAAACCCTAGAATCCAAAGCTTGGATACCAAATATTATGAAACCAGCTCCAAAAATAGAAGAAAAGAGAGATCAACACCTTATAAATAAGCCACTTCGAGGGGGAAACCTCCTTTACATTACATAAATGAACAATTCTTCGATGATACAAATGAAAAAACCTCATTTCTATATATAGGAGTCCATGGGGTCACAATATAATCCTAGCCGACCTAACAATAATAATGTAATGGAACCATAATAACAATATGGGGGTTATAGGGGTACAAAAATAAAAATAAGGGGGCTACAATAACAACAATAAGGTACTACACTAGTAATATAGGGACCTAACAGAGCCACAGTCACCAAGTCCCATATTTTACTACTAGTTTTACAGAACAAAAAGATGTGGTCAACTAATTCCTTTGCTGACTTACAGATAGGGCATTAACTTGGACCTGCAAAACTAAGCTCTTTAAGATTTTATCCTTTTGGAACCTTATTTTTTAGCAAGCACCATTGGAATAAATTAACTTTAACTAGGACTGCAACTTCCATAAGGCTTCCACCACCAAACTGGAAAATCTGGATCCTTATCTACGGATATCTGAGTATATCCCTCCTTTGGAGAATAAACTCCAGATGAATAATGAATCCATTACAATTCATCTTCTTTCTCTTGAAGTCTAACATGACAAATGGTTAGAGCTAAAGTATAGGCTTTCCAAACCTAGTTCCAAGCTACAGAAATATTTAAGGCCGAAGGAGAAAACCAACCTTGAGCCCATATATTGGTAGACTCTAGATCAACCACATGATTTGACATTCTTCTTCCCTGGGAGGAAAGTAATTCATTAAGCTCCATGGGTAATTGAAAATTATTTAAACATTCTAACCAATTATTTTTTCCAATTATGACCCACTCCCTTAAACCAAATTTCCATGCTATACCACTTTCAATTATAGAAAAGGAGTCAATCATTTCTTTCCACACATCAGATCTATTTATTCTACGCTTTATGGGATTTCTAATACAGTCTTTTAGGGAGTTAGGGAAGATGTATTTCTTGCACTAAACCTTTTTCCATAAGTTGTTTGTGGATATAAGCCTCCACCCAAACTTTGCGGAAAGCACCTTGGAGAAATGAATGAGATTATTCAAGCCCCATCAACCCAATTTCTTGTGCAGGACAATTTTATCCTAATATGGCCAAGAGAAAATACTTCCTTCCTCATGACCTTTACAAAAAAATCTACAAAAAAAAATTTGGACTAAATTTATGATCCCTTTTGGAATCCAATATAGTGACATCCAGAAAAAAAGGACCACCTCCAAAAATAGATTTTATGAGTACGAGTCTGCCTTCACAAGGTAACCATCTAGATCTCCAAACCTTAAGATGCTTCTCAATTTTTGCTAGAAACCAAATCTGGTCAACATTTTTGTAGAAATTTAGCTTTAAATGGAACCTCAAATATTTAAGTGCATCCATGAAAGACAGACTTCTTAAGAATTGAGCTTTTGCAAAGAGGTGTTATTCCCAAAAAAAACCAACTACCAAGAAATACTATTTATTTACATTTACTTCCATTTCTGTAGAAAAACATAAAAGGCTAAGGGTGATTTTAATAGCTAGTGAATCCCTGTGAGATCCATCACAGAAAAGCATCACATCATTCACAAACAGAAGGTGAGTTAGAAACAAATCTTATTCCACCATTGCCCCTTTTAGGTCCCTTTTTATTTTAGCCTCACCTATAAATTTTCTTAGGCATTCAACAATAAATAAAAATAGAAGAGAAGAAAGGGGAAATCCCTGCTAGAGACCTCTTTCTACATGGAAGAACTTTGAAGAAGATCCATTGATTAAAACAACAAAGGGTACAAAATAGATAAATCACATAACCTAATTAATGAAATCCATATTAAAGGCAAGATGGGTTAGCAATATCCTGATATATAACCATCTAGCTTTATCATATGCCGTCGAAAGATTGATTTTAAAAATCATACCTTTGAATATTTTGGTCTTCAATTTATGAAGATATTCTTGTGAAACCCCTATTTCTTCATGAATTTTCTTTCGTTCCAGGAAGGCAATAAACTACATTGATGCTTCTGAATTTTCACTTCTTGCTAAGAAAATCTCTAGCTTCTCCATGATGATCCTAACATGTGAGTCAACAATCCAAATCCCCACCTTTCTCTATAAAGGAAATTGAGGCTACTTATTGAACTTCTAATGGTGCGTTCCTCCGCCATGATATTTCCCCTAATATTCACTTAATGTTCTTGATGGTCTCCCATAATATGCCCACTCTCGATAAAACTGGCTTCATTCGGTTTGCAATGATTTTTTTTATTATTTTATAAACAATGTTACATAGGGAAATAAGTATAAATTCTTCAAAAGAGATGGGAACATCACTCTTGGGAATGAGAGCAATACAATTTGAGTTAAAATCCTCATACATCTGACATTTCCTTCTACATTCTTCGACCACCTTAAGAACATCATTGCCCACAAAATTGAAAAAAAAACAAGAAATTCAACAAGCTAGCCATCTAGACCTAGAATTTTATCTCGCTTAAAGTTGTGCAAAACCTTCCCCAAATCCTCTTCTAGAACTAGATCCATCAAGTGCCTATTAACAATTTCATCCACATATCTGGGAAAATGAGGGGCAGTGTGAATAAGCTCAGCTAGAGAGGCTACCTGGGGGGGGCTCTAGATAAGGCTTGAAAACGATTAACTCCCAGCTTGGAAAAATCCTCAAAGGATTAGATGCTACCACAATTATGATCCATTAATTCCCACATGGTATTAACCGTCCATCTGCCTATTGTGAAGTTTTGAAAAAACTTTGTGTTATCATCTCATGCTTTCAACCATATGGCCCTGCTTTTCAACATCCATGACTCTTCCATTTCCTCCAAAATTCTCCCCTTGGAAGCTTCTAGTTGGATGATTTTCTACTTTGAGTTGTTTGACTCCTACCCCATCAAAATAGGATCTTGTAATTTCTACAACTCACTATCTATTTGTTTATTTAAGTTATCTATAAACTGAGACGTGCACAATCTATCATCTCCCTGATTATAATGACGCCAATGTTCTCTAACCAAGCCTCTAAAATCCCCATCCTTCAACCAGAATAAATTAAAGTTAAAAGGAGATCTTGACTTCTTGGACTCACCCTTCAGCTCCAAGAAGAGATGATGATGATCAGAACCAACCCCCATACCCAATCACTATAGAAAAATAGGAATGAATGCCAGGAGAGTATATTTTACCAGAAATCAATTAATTATGTGCGCAACCATAATATCCCCCACCCTTTTGTCATCCCTTATGAATTCTCAATTCATGAGATATTCCCAGAAAAACACTCTCTCATGGTATGGGCCAAGCACATTTACCAATTTGAGATTTCCTCAAAATTCTTTAGAGAAAATTTTGGTCGTTAAGACCCCCTCACAACCCCAAGAACTGAGGATATTTACATACTTTTGATTACAACCCATGGCCAGATCACTTAAACTACCCTTGGGATTGATAGGCAGAAGGCACCAACTAGGGAACATCATTTCCATCAACTTTACAATATCATTATACAAGACTCTAAAGTTTCTTGCAGAAAGAAAACATACAAATTACTCAACAAGATCGACTACTTCAAGGCTAGATTCTTAGAGGAGCTAGCCATACCCCTATAATTTAACGAAATAAACTTCATCTAGGACCATATATAGGGGTGCTTGTCTATCTAAGAACCCCTTCCAAAGAAATTTGTTTACCAACAACAATATCCTGGTTGTTCTGTATTTTTGCTTTAGAAATAATGGATTGATGCCAGCAACTGAATTTGGACAAAGTAGATGGAGGAGGACCCAAACCCCCCATGGAATCCTAAGGACCTAAATACCTAGATTTGTGCCTCAAATTGTAACGGGATCTGCCTTCCGACTTAGAGGAGGAATCAAAATATAACACAAGGGAAGGAGAAGGGGTCAAGAAACATGAAGGTTATGAAACAATCGGGCAAGGGAGAGGTCACAAATTCCTTACATGACCCACAAAGACAGAAAAATCATAAACCATAGACGATACAAAATTAAATTATATCAAGGATAAATGGGGAGAATAAGAGGAAATACCCAATGTTGAGGATGCCCCTATGCCAGACATCCCAATAAGATACATCGACATAGCTGCAGGGCTAGACTACACCAAGCTTCGTTAACCGATAGACCTAAAATAGAAGGTACTTAAGATCTACCTTTTGAGAAAGCTTCTAATGAATCTCCAAAACCCAACTTATCATTTGAAAAACATTTTCCCTTATTATGTTGAAACGATGGCGACTTCTTTAATTTACCTAGGAATGACATAAGACAATGTTTTATAACATGCCCCACCTCAAGGCATCTTTTGCATCTAAATGAAACCCATTCATAGTCCAAAATATGAGTGAGAAAATTCACGATACTAAATATTTAAGCTGGCCACCAATCCTTCCCCAATATCAATATTATCCAAGATCCTTGCAAAATCCATCTTTCCCAACTCCATAAAAGATCATTCATAATCTAAAAACATCCCCAGCGCATTTCCTATAAAGAGAAAGACATCCTTTGTCGATAACTGCATTGAAAATCCAAGCATGCATTCCCACACTGTCCCAACACCAAGTTGCTTATGATTAGGATCAAACAACATAAACCACTTTTTAAATAGAATGGGTGTTGCTTCAATGTTTAGTATCTTGAAGAAACCCAAGTTGCTTCATATTCCTGATTGAATCTGAGAGAAAACCACCTTCTTGTTAATGTGCTGACAGTCGGAAGAGAAGACATTAACTTCCCCCATTCATCCTTTACCCATGCTTTCAACTAGTTGTTGAGTAGTGTTGACCCCTTACTTTTCCTACTAAAACTATGCTCTTTGTTTCCAAAATGTCATCTAAAGGAAGACCAACACCTAGAGTCAGATTTTTGACCACATCTCCCACCCTTGTGCATTTAACTTTATTGCTATATTATTTAGGGTCCTTCGTGCTCGATTTATCTTCCACTGTATGACCAAAGGGATAAACCCCTTGACGAGCCCCACCTTCTGGATCCTCCCCTCTAGCATCAACCTCAAGACTTATCGAAGATCCTCCTCCTTAATAAGATAAATCCCCCACCAAAAAGGCTGAGGGGTTGTTTGATACCAAAATCCCCCAAAATAAACTAACAAATTGGTTGCAACACTAGTGACACGACCATCTATGGGAAAAGGACGTCCAAAATCATGACAGACCTGCAACACCCCCCCCCGAAGCCTAAAACCATAACCCTAACGACTCTTCATAGAAAACATGATAATTTTCCAAACTAATTGATTCCACCAAAGAAACTTTGAGTGATAATACAATCAAAGGATCAGTGGCTGTTTGGTCAATTTAGTGTGTCCTAAATTGTTACATTGATTTGTCAATCCAGGATTTGTAAGCTGACGAAGTGTGGTGCACTATATGTGCAAGAGAACCTATCTCTTACTTTTTGTCGTTTTTGGTTTTTTTCTTTTTATCTTGGTTGATTTCCTAATGTGAGATGGAAATTCTAAAAGACAAGTATGGTTATGATTTTTCAAGGCAATGATGTCCTTTATAATGATTTACCAAACTTCAAACTTCAAAAGGATTTTGAAACATAAAATGACAAAATTAGTTCCTAAAAGGAAATGAAAATGTGCCACTATTCTAGTTAAACAAACAGTGAACTATTGATCATGAAAACCATTACCCTTGCTGTTGTCTAAACACAAAAGAAACTGTACTCAAAGAAAACATTGCAAGTAAAATAAAACTAAAATAAAATTACATCAACTCATATTCTGACCCCATTAGTCTCGCTATGGCTTTCGGAGGTAATCATAAACAACTTGAGCAATCTGATATCTAATTTGCAGAATAATAAACTAATATCAAATTACACACTCATACTTCAATCCCTCACCATTAGTCTCGCTATGGCTTTCGTAGGTAATTGAAAATGACATGAGAAATTTAATATCTAACTTGCAGAAAAGTAAACTAATATCAAACTACACACTCATACTTCAATCCCTCACCATTAGTCTCGCTATGGCTTTCGGGGGTAACTGAAAATGATATGAGCAATTTAATATCTAACTTGCAGAAAAGTAAACTAATATAAAACTACACACTCATACTTCAATCCCTCACCATTAGTCTCACTATGGCTTTCGGAGGTAACTGAAAATGACATGAGAAATTTAATATCTAATCTAACTACTAAAGAAAATGTGCAAGACTGGAATAAACAAAACAGTACTGGAATTAAACAAAAACTAAGAAAAAGAAATCAGCAGAAGGACAATATTGATTCCATATCATTAGTCATTATAAAATGATGTGCAAATTCCCAGGCTGCCTATTGTAATCTGGAACAAAAACACTAATCAGTTAACAACAATATAAAACATAAAAGATTATGGACTGAAGTAAAAATGTAAAGCATGAAAGATTATGGACAAAGATGAAATGTGAATACCATAAAAGATGTAATGTATATATACATGTGAGTGACTATGGAACAATGAACATAAGGGAAAAAAATGAAGCATGAAACTATGCAGTAATACACAAAACCTCAGCGTGTGCAGGGGCCCTCTGCACAGACCTCGGGAAGCAGCTTTCAAATACGAATTACGCTTATGAACAGAGTCTTCTCATATATTAAAATGCGGTCATAACAGAGAAATAATGTCACAGCACAATGGCAACGCAATTACATTACAGAGCTAACTATTATGCGTATGAGAACGCATTATTTATAACAGAGGGCGAGATAACTAATTCCCTAAAGTTTGCGCTGATGGAAGACACGTGAACCACCACGTCCAAAGATCTAGCATTATGGCCGCCGTGAGGATTAAATCTATGGAGAGTGGCTATTAGCTTCGGCTTATGGAGCCATTTACAGGTGTTGATGTGTCTCCCGTGATTTAGAAACGGCCACGCAAATCTCCACGTGATGAGAAACAGAGTTCTGTCACCGTGGGACTCTTCGGTTGACCACCACTTGGCCACCTTTGACCACAGCCTTCTTAAGTGAATTCGACTAAGCCATTAGGACACGATCCATGTCCATGTCATTTCTAACTTGCCCATGTGGCTCGATTTTCCTGAAGACACCTGCAATATAGACTTTAACAAAATGGCTGCGGAAAGTTGCAGCAGCTGCGGAAAGTGACAAGATTCCGCAGCTAAATGAGAAAAAATCTAATTCAAACAGCAGACACAAAACATAGTTAAAAACCATTTTAAATGCTCTTTTACAATCAATATGCAATGTTATTGATGACTTAGAAGGTCCGAGTGAATGAAAAAGGTCTAGAAAGGTGTATAGGAAAGATGCAGATTTGAGACTCAACATACCCCCACTGTGAAGGTGTTGCATGTCCTCATGCAACCAAAATTTTGATAATCCTTCTTCAATTCATATGCCTTGACACCTCTGCCAGTACATCCAGTCCTCTTCTCCTCTTCCTTGGTGCTGCTAACATCCTGGGCTTCTTCATCAAGCATCTGTATTTGAGATTAATTAATGCTCTACTTATCTTCTGGCATTTCTTCTTCAGTTTCCTGTTCTTTTTCTGCCATAGTCCTAGATGTAGCATGGTATTGTCATGAATGATCTTGTCCAATTTTCTTTGTTCCTTTAATGCCTCATTTTCATTTTTAATGTGTCTATTTAAAACCTCCAACTCAAAGACTTATTGTTTCAATGATTGGACTAGATCTTCTTGTTCTGTGTGAGGCTGAGTGGATGAAGTACTGGGACCCGTGGCTGCTCTTTCTAAAGATTCTATATAATCATATACTTCTTGCTGCTTTGGGTCTATCTCAGGTGTCATTTTCATTGGGCTGTCCCCAAAATGATGTGGAGGAGAATTGTCTTCAAAATCTGGCTGAAAAGGGCTCATGTCAACGTCTGGCTGAGAATGAGATGGACTATGTTCAATGTCTGACTGAGAATGAAATGAACTATGTTCAATGTCTGACTGAGAATTAAATGAACTATGTTCAATGTCTGACTGAGAATGAGATGGACTATGGCCAGCTGGAGTTTGTTCAGATGTTTCTTCTCCCAAATCAATAAAATGGGGTCCTTTCGTTTGTGTTTTCCTCAACTTCCCTTTAAGCCTGGAACTTCTTCTTACACGCTGTGGACTACTATCTTTTTGCTTTTGTTTTCCTTTCCCTCTCTTTTTGGCCATAGATGACTGTTCCTGAAGGTGAACTAGTCTCTCAGATAACACTTGATGATCTTCTTCTGAAGAAGGAGTTTGATGCATAGCCTCAATGCTTTTTCTCTCTTTTGATTTTATTGGCTTTTTATCCTTGGTTTCTTCCTTCCTCCTTTTTGACAGTCTCTCTTCTCTACTAGTTCCTTCAACTGTAGTAGTAGGAGTGCTTTGAGTTTCATCATTTGTTCTCTTTCTCCTACTCCTTCTTGATGTACTGCCTTCAGGAATTTCTTGGGGTTCTTCAAAGAAATTTCTAATCAAAAATTGTTCCCATGTGTCCTTTTTCTCTTTTAACTGTTTTTCAATCAAAATTTTCACAAGACCATGGTGATATAAATGTGGTTCTACGTCCCCTAGATGCTTCTGGATGGTCACAGACATCTTCTTCAAACTATTTAATAAAAATTATGGCAGATTGAGGGTCTGTTTGTCTAGAAAATTCATCAGCAATCGGGTATGATACATATACATTGACCCAAAACGGCCTTCACAGGTGATAAATTTTTGAATAACTAGCAGTAAACTGGCCCACTCTTCTTTCAAAGCATGAACAGGAATTCCCCTTTTAAAAATAGTTACATCCATACCTGGGTTACGTAGGATCACTCTCCAGGCTTCATCACTAATACTCTTGTTCTTAAACCAGCGTTCTCCTTCTTGAGGAAGTTCTGTTGCAGCTGCTATGGATGCCTCATTCACCGTAAATTTGAGATCCCCAATTTCTACCTCCAGGCCATTGAAAGACCTTACAAAAGCTTTTGTCACCTCTTTATGGTAGCCTCTAAACTTTTGGATAAACCGAAGCCACTTTTCCTTTTTCAATATATCCTTGACTTGCGGGTATCCTTCCATGAATTTAGGTCCTTCTGGTTCCGTTTTCAACAACTGACCCATCTTTCTTTCTGCTCTTTAAAACTTGTCTGCGTGAGGAGGGTTCAACGGAGGTAAGACGGCTGAATGAGTGGAAATGAGCACGATTTATGGAGGAGACCAGTGACTGTAGGCAGATATCAAAGAATGGGTATACGAAATGTAGCGTAACAGAGAAAAAAATGGGGTGAAGCGGAACATAGAAGGGTTACGTGAGCACGGTGGAAATGCAGCTGTGAGATCAATAAAACAGTAGGAGACACATCCAACAGTTATTTAAAATTGGGTGGCTGCAGAGTAAATGTAGGCACGTTTATGGAACGGCTACGGATTTTATGCGATTGAAAGAAGCCGTAGTCAAATCAACCACGTTTCATCATCACAGGTGGAGTATCGGAGTATGAGTGAAGATCAGAGGCTTGATTATGGGACCGTTTGAAAATGAATGCAAGGATTGTGGGAGGATCATATAGAGATCGTGGAATGGTTACGGAGTTTGTCAACACAATCATTGCATATAATGGAGCTATGGTTTATAACTATGTAAAAATGTGCTTAAATGCCATTTGAAATAAATTTTTACTCATACCTTGGAATTCTTGCCATTTTTCATTGGTCTCCAATTGGTTGCTCCTCATTGATATCTTGAATGCCTCATGTCTTCATAATATGTCTTCATACCTGCATTTGATTTCATGATTGTGGAAATAACATCTGACTGTACATTTTTTTTTTTTGAAAAATAGAGTGGTAGCTGCAGAATCTACTTCCGGCTGCGGAAACTAGTGTCAGCTGCGGAAACAGGTGTCAACTATGGAAACTGACACGACTATTATTTGGGTGAATGGAAATAGACGGATGATAGCTGACTGAATGAAAATGGTCATGAAAGAAAATTTTATTGGTGAAATGAAATGAAATAGATGAAATGAAGTGAAATGGAATGAAGTGGAGTGAAATGAAGTGGAATGGAATGGAGTGGGTGGTCACAAAATTTGTGAAATGAAAGAGATATTTTTTTTTGGAAAATATAGGGTGTCAGGTGTTCCTGATTTTCACCCTACATTTTCTGTATAAGATTGCCAATCAATGATTGGTTTTCAGGCTTATACAATTTTTTTTTTTTTTTTTTTTTAACTGAAAAGAACAAAGGCTAGGTTGGTGGAGAAGAAGAATTCTTCTGTACTAGCCTGATTGCAGAATTTTCTTGAAACATTTTGACAAATTCCTCTTTTGAGAGTGGCTTATGATAGACTTTTAATCTGTGGCCATTCACAATAAGAGGAGTTTGAAATTCATCAATGGTCTTGGTTCTTACCGCTCCATTGCTAAAGATCTTGTCAATCTCATATGGCCGAAGCCAATGAGTCTGAAATTTTCCTTTAAAATATTTAAACTTGGAATCAAATAACAATGCCCAATCTCCTTCTTGAAACTTCTTCTCTTTGATGTATCTTTCATTCCATTTAGCTCTTTGATATTGAACTAGATCAGTTCTTAGAATTTCCTCTTATCTGATCTCACCTAGCTCATTTAACTGCTCCATTCTATGCTTTTGGGCTTCTAATAAATCCATCCCAAACTGAACTGCTATCTTGAAGGTCTTGACTTGGAACTCAATGGGGAGCAGGACTTCTTTCCCATAAACAAGTTCATAGGGAGAATGTCCTGTTGTATTTCTCCATGTAGTTCTATAGGCCCACAAGGCTTCAGAAAGCCTTTCTGCCCAATCTCTTCTGTGTAGATGAACAGTTTTGGTGATGATACTTTCGAGAACTTTTTTTGTAGACTCCACTTGACCATTTGCTTACGGATGGTAAGGAGTAGATCTTCTGTGATTGATTTTTTATTCTTCCATCAGCTTCTCCACCAAGTTGGATGTGAATTGGCTTCCCTGATCTGTCACAATTTCTCTTGGAACACCAAAGCGAGTAAAAATATCCTCATAAAGAAAATTAACAACTGAATTTTCAGTAGCAGACACTAATGCTTTGGCTTCTGCCCATTTAGTAACATAATCAGTACAAACCAATATATACTTCTTTTGCTTAGATGGTGGATTAATAGGTCCAATGAAATCTAAAGCCCATTTTTCAAAGGGTTCAATGAGTACCTGTGTTTGCAATGGCATTTCATTTGAAAGGGTAGGTTTCCCTACTCTTTGGCAACTATCACACCTTTTGACATATTGTTTTTCATCTTTGAAGAGGGAAGGCCAATAATATCCTAAAGAGAGGATTTTATAGGCCGTCCTTTTGTCTGCAAAGTGTCCGCCGCATGGTTCATCATGACATGCCTTAAGAATATCAGGCATTTCATCTTCCCTGACACATCTTCTGATCACAAGATCTAGCCCTGTTTTAAACAATTAATTAGAAATCCATGAATATTTTGAACTCTCCTGAATAATTTTTCGTTTTTCACTTGGAAATAAATGTGAAGGCAGTTTCCCTGTAACCAAATAGTTAGCAATATCTGCATACCAAGGAGTTTTAATAGTTACTGCAAACAAGTATTCATCAGGAAAATTATCCTCTACAGGAGAATCTTCTTTAGTATTCTGAATCCTAGACAAGAAATCAGCTACTGTATTTTGTTTTCCTAGTCTATCCAACACAATAATATTGAATTCTTGCAAAAGTAAGAGCCATCTTGTCACTCTGCCATTAGTAACAGGTTTGTTCATTAAATATCTAATTGCAGAATGGTCAGTATGAATACAAGTTTCATAGCCTGTTATGTAATGTCTAAACTTATTAATTGCATGAACAACAGCTAAAAACTCTTTTTCAGTCACAGTATAGTTCAACTCTGTGGGAGTCAAATTTTTACTGGTATAATAAATAGCATAAGGAACTAAATCTTTTTGACCCAACACAGCTCCTAGAGCTGTATCTGAAGCATCCGTAGAAATATGGAAAGGGAGTTTCCAATTTGGTCCTCTCAAGATAGGTGCTTCGGATATTCTTGTTTTCAAAGTTTCAAAAGCTGATTGACAATCAGGATCCCATTTAAATTCACAGTCTTTTGTAAGCAATTTGAAGAGTGGAGATGCTATTTTAGTGAAGTTTTTTATAAATCTTCTATAGTAACCAGTAAATCCTAGAAAACTTCTAACATCTCTTTGACAATTTGGAATATGCAACTTGGAGATGACTTCAACTTTTGATCTATTAACCTTAATCCCATCTCCTGAAATATGATGCCCCAAAACAATACCTTCAGTAAACATCATAAAGAATTTTTCATGGCTTAATGAAAGGTTTGTTTCTTTACATCTTATAAGGACTTTTTCCAAATTTTCTAATGCTCTTCAAATGAATTAACATAAACTGTAAAATCATCCATATAAACCTCTACACAATCATGGATTAGATCAGAAAACATTCCTAGTACTGCTCTTTGGAATGTTGCGGGTGCATTACATAACCCAAAAGAAAGTACTCGATAGGCAAAAGTTCCCCATGGACAGGCGAATGCGGTCTTATCTTGATCTTCAGGTGCTACCTGAATTTGATTATAGACACTAAAACCATCCAAGAATGAAAAGTACTTTTTACCTGCTAATGTATCTAATACTTGATCGATAAAAGGCAAAGGAAAGTGATCCTTCAAAGTTGCTTTGTTCAATTCCCTGTAATCAATGCATACCCTCCATTTACCATTCTTTTTAGGTACTATAACCAAAGGAGAAACCCATCGACTATCTGAAATTGGATAAATGAAGTTTACATTGAGTAATTTTTGGAGCTCTTCTTTCACTATCTCCCTAAGATTTGGATTCATCCTTCTTTGAGGTTGTCTGATTGGTCTACTGTTTTCCTCAATATAGATATGATGGATGCAAGTCTTAGGATCAATACCTTTCATGTCAGTATACTCCCATGCAAATGCATTAGAATGTTTTTGCAAGATTTTGGTTAGTTCTTCTTGTTGTGACTTTTCCAAATGTTTGTTGATATTCAATGTTTTTCCTGGAAAAATCTCAATAGTAGAACTACCAAACTCTTCCATAGAGTAAAGAGACATTTGTCTTGATGATAAATATTCTATGTCAAATTCCAATTGAAATTGTGTGGGGTCATATTCTGAAGATATCTCAAAATTTTCTAATGTGTTCAGAATTTGACTATCCTCACTGATTTCAGAAATGGTAAAGACAGGTTGTATAGTGTCCTCATCATCGACCCATTCATTGTCTCCTACTTCTGTGATTGCTTTTGCTGGAGGATACAAATTGAATTTCTTTTTCGAATTACCATTAGAAATGTACATATCCCCAGATCTACAACTAATGAAAGCATCAGCTGTGGCTAGCCAAGGTCTTCCTAAGATAAGTGGGTGCCCTCCTAGATTAGTCTTGGGAGTCAAAATCATAAAATCTACTGGATATTCCCAAGAATCTAAGGAGACTGAAATATCTTCTAATACACCATCTGGTTTAATAATTAATCGATCTGCAAGTTGCAGTAAAGTAGGTGTAAAAAGAAGGTTAGGAAGTTTTAGCTGTTCCATAGTCTGTCTACTCATAATCTTGATAGCAGCCCCTAAGTCAATCAATGTGTTTGGAATTTCTATCCCATTTATATGTGTCTTGACAATTGGACTTCCTGGATCTACATACTTCTGCATGGTAATTTTTCCCATCATGATATCTGCAATTTTTCCTACCAAGTGGATTCTTCTTGTATCTTTTAGTTTCCTTCCTGGTCTTTTGAAACTCAACTCCTTTATTGTTTTTGCTAGAATAGGAATCTCTCGAATGGCTTGTAACAAAGGAATCTTGATACAAACATTCTTCAATTCATCTAGAAAATCATAGTTAGGCAACAAGATTTGTTTTTCCACCCCCTTGTCAATTTGTAATCTTTCAGGAAAAGGAGGTGTAGATGAAGATGCAGGTTGCTCAACTATAGGAGTTGTGGGTGTTAACTTTTCTTTCTCTTTTTGAATATTTGAGTTTTGAAGAGATACTTCTTCAAAACCCTTATTGGCTTCAAGAGAGTCCTCCTCAGAGGTATCCTGTTCTAGGTCATCTATAGAAGGTTTTTCTAAAACTCTACCAGATCTGAGTTGTACATCATTGAGAGGAACAATCATATAGGTAGGAAATTGTTGTCCTTCTATCATATAAGTATTCTGAGGATTTTTATTGTTAGGATTTGGCAATGGCTGAGCTGGAAGTTGATTTGTCTTTTGTTGGTATGGGAGCATGAGTTGAGGATTTGGATTTTGTTGAGAAGGTTGTTGTTGTGGAAATGGCAATGAAAGTTGTGGATTTGGGTTTGGAAGTTGTGGAGCTTGTTGATTTTGAAGAGATGGAGGATATTGATAAAATTGAGAAAATCTCCCATAAGGATTTTGCATCCCTTGTACCCATGGTTGATATGGAATTTGATGTTGGGGCCAAGGTTGTTGCCAAGGATTCCAATTTGGTGGGGTTTGAAGATTCATAGGGTTGTTAAACCCTTGAGTTTGTTGTCCCTGCCAAGGTCTTCTTGCAACAAAACAAAGAGATTCTACTGAATTTGGGTCTTCTTGAAAGACAGCTTTGAGTCAAGGAATTGAAGGACAATCCTTGGTCTCATGATTCTCTGAGAAAATCATACATGTTTCTACAACTTTTGCATCCAAGGGACATTCCCTTAAAGCATGTTTCTTCCTACATTTCGGACAAAAGATGGCTAGAGCATATGTTTCTGCTTTCTGCTTGTTTTGGATCTTAAGGGTGTCTAGTTGTTCACTAAGGCTCCCTAAGATATCAATTTTGAATTCATCAAGCATATTGCCAATCTCTGCCCTACTTAATGATCCAGTTGCAGATTTGTTAGCCCTGATAAGAGAAGGATCCCTAGGCCCTTTTCTTGTTTTAGATTTTCCTCTTGAGAGATGGACACATAGTTCTGTTATGTCACGAAGTGGAAGTTGAGAAATGTCTCCTTTCCCCATCATGTTTAAAATATCTATCCATTCATCTCTAATGGATTTTAATATGAGGGCTTTCAAATTTTCATCATCTAAGTTGCTCATCTTTGCTCTTTTTAAGTTGTATTGAAATATTTCAAGTAAATCTTCCAAATTTTCATCTTCTTTTTGCATCATTTTGAATACCTCATCCTTGTGATTGGTGGGCATGCAATAGTCCAAGTATCTATCCAAAAATGTTTGTTTCATATCATTCCAAGTCCTAATAGATTGAGTGGCTAATCCCATGAACCATTTCAAAGCATCTCCCTTCAAAGTTGAAGGAAATAGTTTGAGTTTTTGAGAGTCTTCCATATAGTCATAATTTCGGCACACGACTTCAAACTCAAACAGAAATGTTTCAGGATCCTCACTTCGCAATCCATAAAAGTTAGGGAGGACAGATGGTGAGATATTTTTCATTTTTGTATGAGTTTCCTCATCAACTATAGGGAATCCAAACAAGTTGTCTCCTTCCCTATTTCTTCCATTATTACCTTCACCATTGTTGTCTCCATTGTTTCCTCCTCCTCTACCTCTACCTCCAAATCCATCTATTATTTCCTCTGCCATGATAGTTTCTTTAGAGTCCTCAAAGTCCTCTGGTTCTTCTATCAAAGGATGATGAGAGGGAGTCTCTTCCTTTTCTTCTTCAGGTGATTCTACTTCTTTGATTACAATATACTCTCCTGTAGAAGTAAAGAAAGGATCCTTTTCTAAATGAGATTTAGTAGGTGGTATAGGAGAATCCTCTAATTCAGCTGCTCCTTGAATTCCAAAAATCTTAAGGCTAGGGATAGATGGTGGTGAATCTTGTCTATGCCTTGAAGAAGATGGAGTTGTGAAAATCGAACTCTTGGCTTTAGCTATAAACCTTCCCCTAGAATCTCTTGCTCTATGCATGTCATTTTTTTTTATTTTTTTGTCTTTTTTTTTAAGTTGGGCTAATAATTCTCTTTCTGATCTTCGAGGTCACACTAGGTGCAAGAAGAGAGCATACTTAAGAAATTACTGAACCAATAACTCTCTTTTCTGATCCTCCAGATCACACTAGGTGCAAGAGGAGAGCATACTTCAAGAAGTTATCAAGTTTTCCCTTCTTTTTTATATATATATTTTTTAAGAAATTGGCTACCTAGTTACACTGCCCCGGCAACGGCGCTAAAATGTTTGGTCAATTTAGTGTGTCGTAAATTGCTACATTAATTTTTCAATCCGGGATTCGTAAGCTGACGAAGTGTGGCGCACTATATGTGCAAGATAAGCTATCTCTTACTTTTTGTCGTTTTTGGTTTTTTTCTTTTATCTTGGTTGATTTCCTAATGTGAGATGGAAATTCTAAAAGACAAGTATGGTTATGATTGTTCAAGGCAATGATGTCCTTTATAATGATTTACCAAACTTCAAACTTCAAAAGGATTTTGAAACATACAATGACAAAATTAGTTCCTAAAAGGAAATGAAAATGTGTCGCTATTCTAGTTAAACAAATAATGAACTATTGATCATGAAAACCATTACCCTTGTTGCTGTCTAAACACAAAAGAAACTATACTCAAAGAAAATATTGCAAGTAAAATAAAACTAAAATCAAATTACATCAACTCATATTCTGACCCCTCACCATTAGTCTCGCTATGGCTTTCGGAGGTAATCATAAACAACTTGAGAAATCTGATATCTAATTTGTAGAAAAATAAACTAATATCAAATTACACAATCATACTTCAATCCCTCACCATTAGTCTCGCTATGGATTTCGGAGGTAACTGATAATGACATGAGCAATTTAATATCTATCTTGCAGAAAAGTAAACTAATATCAAACTATACACTCATACTTCAATCCCTCACCATTAGTCTTGCTATGGCTTTCGGAGGTAACTGAAAATGACATGAACAGTTTAATATCTAACTTGCGGAAAAGTAAACTAATATCAAACTATACACTCATACTTCAATCCCTCACCATTAGTCTCGTTATGGCTTTCGGAGGTAACTGAAAATGACATGAACAGTTTAATATCTAATCTAACTACTAAAGCAAATGTGCAAGACTGAAATAAACAAAACAGTGTTGGAATTAAACAAAAACTAAGAAAAGTAAATTAGCAGAAGGACAATATTGATTCCATGTCATTAGTAATTATAAAAATATGTGCAAATGCCCGGGCTGCCTATTGTAATCTGGAACAAAAACACTGATCAGTTAACAACAACATAAAACATAAAAGATTATGGACAGAAGTAAAATGTAAAGCATGAAATATTATGGACAAAGATGAAACGTAAATACCATGAAAGATGTAATGTATATACACGTGAATGACTATGGCACAATGAACTTAAATAAATGAAACATGAAACTATACAGTAATACACAAAACCTCAGCTTGTGCAGGGGCCCTCTGCACAATCCTCGGGAAGCAGCTTTCAAATACGAATTACGCTTATGAACAGAGTCTTCTCATATATTAAAATGCGGTCATAACAGAGAAATAATGTCACAACACAATGGCGACGCAATTACATTACAGAGCTAACTATTATGCGTATGAGAACACATTATTTATAACAGAGGGCGAGATAACTAATTCCCTAAAGTCTGCGCTGATGGAAGACACGTGAACCACCACGTCCAGAGATCTAGCATTATGGCCGCCGTGAGGATTAAATCTATGGAGAATGGCTGTTGGCTTCGGCTTATGGAGCCGTTTACAGGTGTTGATGTGTCTCCCGTGATTTAGAAACGGCCACGCAAATCTCCACATGATGAGAAACATAGTTCTATCACTGTGGGACTCTTCGGTTGACCACCACTTGGCCACCTTTGACCACAGCCTTCTTAGGTGAATTCGACTGAGCCAATAGGACACGATCCATGTCCATGTAATTTCTAACTTGCCCATGTGGCTCGATTTGCCTGAAGACACCTGCAATATAGACTTTAACAAAATGGCTGCGGAAAGTTGCAGCAGCTGCGGAAAGTGACAAGATTTCGCAGCTTAATGAGCAAAAATATAATTCAAACAGTAGACACAAAACATAGTTAAAAACCATTTTAAATGCTCTTTTACAATTAATATGCAATGATATTGATGACTTAGAAGGTCCAGGTGAATGAAAAAGGTCTAGAAAGGTGTATAGGAAAGATGCAGATTTGAGACTCAACAGTGGCCACCCTCAAGGTTTCCTCCAGCGACTGAAAACCTACAAATTTCCATTCTTAAACACCTTCATTTGCGTTGCTTGCAAACCCTACTAGGGGAAAAGCCCCAATATGAAATCCATAAGTAAAAGAACCAAGGGTTGGGTAATCTAAAGGAATATCTTCCAAAATCAGAAGAGATGAAAAGATCGCACCTTCCATGAGCCCATATGTCACCCCCTCCTCCATCTTGACATTCGGGGAGCCAGAGGTTACCTTTCTGCCTTTTCCCATAGTTGATGTGGAGGGGATTTCCATATGAACTTAGATTCAAAATGGTTTGATGAATAGTCGACAATATCTTCTCTCTTTCAAAAACTCATTAGAAAACCTTGATTGTCGGTGTTTCCACAAGACCAAAATACGAAAACCCCACCCCCACCTTCCTTGAGACCACCGCTTCACGACCGCGACCCAACAACTAGGCATCTGTCGAAGGAAAGAAACCTTGTTGACATCTATGCGCCTCAGAAAGTGACCGACCAAGCTCCACACAAAAATCACAAACCCCATTCACTTCACTATTTTAGCAAGATGACAAAAATATAATGACTGCAACTACGTCAATTTTTTTTCAAAGACCCGCGATTGTTGAAGACACGTGCATGTAAACCGCATAGCCATCTCTCCACTATTTAATTTCCACCAAAAAAAATTGTTGGTCTCACTCTTACTAGATTTATTTCCCAGTGGGGGCATTGCCCAAATACAAAATAAAATACTAAAGAGACAATGATCTACCTACACTACCCAGTCAACACAAGAAAAATCTATTCTCTATAACTCTACAAATGTTTGTAACAAGACTCCATCATCCACGTACTAAAAGGGTGCACTAACAGAAACATGTGCATTATATTTTGCATAAAAAATAACACATTAGTGTTTCGAAAACTGAAAATTTAATAAACACAAATTGTATAAATACAAATTATATATTTGGAAAACTAATTCATTTTCCAACATTTCATCCTTTTACACTAATATTATTATTTTTTCAAATCTCCATTGCCAATAACTAATGATGAAATATCATGATCAAGTAACACCCAATTTATAACAAATTTAATTACAAATAAACATAAATTACAAAAAATGATTAATACATTAAAACCAGATCAATTTTACCTAATAACTAACCCAAACTATATAACCATTCGTATATTAATAAATATTAAAATAAAATACAATAATAATTTAATTTATAAAATTTGAATCATAATTATATATATACACACTTTCTTTTTTTCATTTATCATGTTATTACATAAAAAAATATATACCATTTAATAATATATGATGATAATGTGTGATAATAAAAAAACAAATTATTGATTTAGTATATTTTCTAAAATTACATGATGATAATGTGCGATAATAAAAAACCAAAATTATTGATTTGGTAGGTGTTGTTTAAAAACCTTAAATATTTAAAATATTTAAATACACAATTAAAAAATAATTTTATTAATTCAATATTATTATTATTATTATTATTATAAATAAATATTAAACTAATTCCTATCAACTTGTATTAATTAGGTGATTGATATTTTAAATGAGTACAAATTTTCCTCGTCAATGATATTTGTTCATTTGAACGCATAAACATAAAAAAATTCAGTTATCAATGCAATTGTTTATAAATGAAACGCATAATTTTATTAATTCAATATTAATATCATTATTATTATTAATATAAATAAATATTAAACTAATTCCTATCAACCTGTATCATTTAGGTGATTGATATTATTAAATACTACAAATTTCCTTCTTGTCAATGATATTTGTTTATGTGAACGCAAAAACATAAAAAAAAAAATCTATTTATCAATGTAATTGCTTATAAATGAAATGAAAAGTATAAATATTATTCTATCTGATCATGGTTCTCATGAAATTGCAAATAGTGAGGAAGTGGATAAATGTGAGTGCCATGTAACTTGTGGATGAATCAATATTTGGACAAACACTTCAGTTGCAGATGGAGTTTACAAAAAGTTTAGGAGTTGTGTTTAGTGTAATTTTTTTTAGAGTTTCTAGTGCATGAATTAAAACAACCAATTTATTGGGATCTTCGTATCGATTCGGATCGAAGAAAAAAGAGCAGATAGAAAGATCGAAATTTGCGCTTCAATAAGATCCCATGCTTCATTGGCCCATATTTCTCCAGAAAGAGTGAAGTCAAGGGTTAAAATCCCTTCTATCCAAAAGGCTGAGCTGATACGAAGTGGATGGATATTTGAGAACATTTGCTGAAATATGTTTGTGAATCCTCTTACCCTGGAGAGAGAATCCTTATTTTGGGAGGGACTCCTGGTGGCAAATCCAGCGAAGACGGGGCCCAAGTACTAGCTTAACCTGGGGAGGTTGTGATTTGGTGACAGTAGGTTCCAAAAGTCACTAAGGTGAATTCTTTTTTTGTTATTTAAACTGGTTTTTTGACTATATATGTATTGAGCACCTCAAAATACTTTTAGGGTGCTTGGATTGTGCAAAGTTACGCATCAAAATTTTGTTTTCAATGAATTTATGTCAAATTTTAGAGAAATTAAACCAAAAAAATCCAAAAAAAACCTTCAAAAAATAGCACTAAAAATAACTAGAAAAATTTATGTTAAATAATTTTTTAATGTATTACAGTAAATGCGGCAATTAATGGAAGATAGGGAAGGCACATAACAGCCACATTCACATGTAGTGATCATGAAGGCTAGGAATAACTAAGATGATTAAATTATGTCTTTACATTATAGCATATGTAATCTGCAAGATTCACTCAGGTAACTGTAGTTTGGGACAGTCCGAAATTTGAATAAGGCATTTCGAGGCTCTCAACTGTTCAACACCTGCCAACTCTTCTAAATCATATCCCCTCGAAACATCTAGTGTTTGAAGCTTTGTGAAGCTTTGTGAGATGGGCCAACCCCTTTATGTTCCTCAGCTTCACACAGTGAATAGCCAATGATACCAATGTTTCAAGACTAGGCAATTGCTCCATTTTTTCACATTTTATAAGCTTCAGCTCTTGAAGTTTTAACGAGAGTAGGCATCGGTGTTGATGCGAAGCCATATCAGATTTGGTGACTGCGTTGCATTCATAATACCTTCCAAGAGACCATATGCGGCCATGAAGTTGCAGTCAATATCAAGAAGTTGCAAGTTCCTAATTTTGAAGCCTAGAAGAAATGATGGATCTTCACTTTCTATCCAAGGAATACTAATTCCCTGCACTTCGATTACTACCTGTTCATTATTGAAAAGCAATGAAATATGAAAAAGTTGTACCTAGGTTTTATTGGATAATCTATAGCAGAAAGAATGATTAACTACTTACAAATGAATGCTGCAACAAATTCTCAAAGTCCTCTGTCCGCCAAATCCAACACGACAAGCTTGGATTGTTGGCAAGATGTCTTCCCAGATCCCTGAGTTGATCGTGCATTCTAATAATCTCAGGATAGAAACGGTACTCCATATCGATACCTTCATCCTCTAGAATATGGATATATTCTCGCTCCACAAGATTCTCGATATCTTCTTCTAGCTCCACAAGATTCTTATTTAGTAGACTTTGAAATGCCACCCGCAAGCCTTTCAAGCCACATCCCTCCCATATTTTTATATCTGTATCCCTTCTTTCTCCAACGAAAAAACACGCAATGTCTAGGAATATCTGTTTTTCATGATCTTGAAGAAGATTGTAACTAACTTGAAGATGCATTTTTATGTCTTCTGGGAGTATTTGTTGAATTCTTTCCAATTGGTCTTCCCAAAAGGACTCATCATCATTTCCATAAAGAAGAGCTCCAAACACCTTCAAAGACAAAGGTAATCGATCACACGCTTTTAAAAACATATCGACCAGATGCTCAAATCCTGGGAGTGGATGGGGTTGGGTGAAAGCATGAAAGCAAAAGAGTTCTTGGGACTGTTATGGATTAAGGCGAGTTAAGGTATAAATTTATGACTCTTCCACCCTTGACCTTGTGAGAACATGATCTCTGTGTCTCTAGATGTAATTAATACTAAACTGCTAGAGTGGAGAACATCTCGAATTGGCCTCAGAAGTGCAGCTAACTGCTGAATATGATCCACATCATCTAAAATTACCAACGCTTCAAAAGATGCTAGATTTTATTGAAGTAGCTCTATTCCTTCACTAACACACTCATTTTTTTCATCTTTTAGAGGTGTCAAGCCCTTGAGAAGTTTCTTTTGAAATGATTCTAAAGAGGCTTTATGTGCATTCTCCCTTACATCTGCTAAGAAGCAAGATTTACTGTATTGCAACTTCTTCTAATTGAAAAGTTCTTTAACCAACGTTGTCTTACCAATACTGTTGGAAGTAATGGAGAAACCTAAACTTAGATTGTTGTTATTATGAGGATAGGTTTGAGAATCTAATCTTAGACCTCATATGCTAATATCTGAGGGGTGGTTGAAACCATCCTGTTAGTGTGAAAGCCAATATAATTGAGGCTCATCTGACTCAATAGTCAATGCTTGTATGAGTGTGTGTATACTCTCCAGGTTCTCACCTGGAGATCCATTTAGTCAAATAGTTAATATATTTAGTTTTTAACATGGTATCAGAGCTCTGGGTCGAAGCTGTGTAGAGATCTGAGTGCTTGTATGAGTGTGTGTACACTCTCCAGGTGAGAACCTGGAGAGCCATTTATTTAATAGTTAATATATTCAGTTTGTAACATGATTTTTGTTAGTAGAGATGTCATATTCCATGAGCAGGTTTATGATGAATCTAATAAGCGCAATGAGGAATGGGATATTCCATTTTTTGTGGAAGAAAGTGAAGATGAAGCCTCTCCTCGGAATGAACAAGTATGGAGTCACAAGAATAAAGAACAAAATGAAAACCTCTGTTACCAAGTTTTTCATGTTTTCTATTGTAAGCCTAGCTGAGACTAGACCAGCAGGCATATGTTATTGCTCAGTACCCTTTCTCCATTAAGGGGGAGTGTTGGAAGTAATGGAGAAACCTAAACTTAGATTGTTGTTATGATGAGGATAGGTTTGAGAATCTAATCTTATACCTCATATCCTAATATCTGGGGAGTGGTTGAAACCATCCCGTTAGTGTGAAAGCTTATATAACTGAGGCTCATTTGACTCAATAGTCAGGGATTGTATGAGTGTGTGTACACTCTCCAGGTTCTCACCTGGAGAGCCATTTAGTCAAATAGTTAATATATTCATTTTTTAACAAATACCACCCATGCCTACAATCCCGATGGCCCGGGGTTTGTCACTCTGCACCAATAACACCTTTTTTTTTCGAAATATTCAATCTTTTCATCCAAACCAGTGGGATGTTCTACAATATCCAATCGGCTGGTTCCTTTTAGCTTTCGGCACATAGAATTAATGACCACATCGACTAGCTCTCCCTCATCCATACTTATTCATAAGAAAATACAAAACCTAATAGTAAGAAAACTGTAGGTAAAATAAACTTACATATTGAATCCATAGAGGAAAGTTGGATTTCTTACCCATTAAACTTCTCCAGCTCCAACCCACTTATTTCTGCAATAGTATAGAGAGCAGTCCTCCAATTTCCAATGATGGTGGAGTTGTAACGTGATTGAGAGTCATATGTTGTCTTATTTTCATGCTCCTACAAGGCTTTATCATAGTCCCCTTGTGTCCTTTTAAGCTTGTCGGGCTTGATTTTGTAAAAGAGAGGAATAATGGGCTTTCCTGACTGCACCATGAGGTGGAGTGTTGGAAATAATAGAGGGATGCTCCCCCACAACACAGAGAATACAAACAAATGAGGAAATTAATATTCAATACACAGGCAGCGATACACATGAGAGGAACTTTCTTTTCAAAATTTATTCAACTCTTCTCTGAGTTTCTATTTCTCTCACACTAACATAATGAAAATGGCATAGCTCATATCAAATGGCCGAAGCCTATAAAAACCTAATTCGAATCAATGCTGCTGCAATTATTTAACAGACATTCAACAACATTTTTCCTTGGGCCGTCAACATACCCATTCCTTCATTAACCAGTGCGGAGGCCATATTCCTACTTATACACAAAAACACGCGAAAACACGTTCAAAAACACAAATTGGTGGACTTCAAATTTTATGCAACATCACATCCGCGCAGATCAACGAAAATAACTTTTAACTCTCGTGCTATCCTTTAAACTTTGCGAACTGCGATGTGCGATAATGACGTGGCATGTATCGCATCACATCCAAATTAACATAGCCTATGGCGGTTTGGCGGTAAACTTAAAACTTTACGATTGCAATATGTGATAGCGATATCACATTGCAAATCAAATAACATACCTTTTCGGCTACGGAAAGGTAAGTGGTAAAACTTGTGACGTGTGAAATGTGCTGCCCTCCTCAGTTTGACACGTGCCCCCTCTTGCGATCACATCGCAAACAAAATAGAATAACTTGCGGGCGACATAAAGTTAAAGCTTAAAACTTGCGACTTGCACTCTGCAGGCGACTTAAACAAAGGTAAGTGTGGTAACTGAAATACAAAGGAAAGCAGTGGTTTGCAAGTGCGATAAAGGTTTGGTGGGTCCCGCCGATATTGCATCGGTGGTAAAATAACATAACATGCAGTAAGGCTTGCGGTAAGACTTAAGATTTGTGGAGTGAAATGAGGTTGTGGGTCCCCCCGATATCGCATCGATGGAAAATTAACCTCACATGTGGATGTGCAAAAATTAAGATTAAAATCTTGCGATTGTGAAATTACGAGTGGTAAAGTGTGGTAAGTTGTGATGAAAGAAATACAAAGGAAATGGTTGTTTTCAATATGGTTGGATGTACGGTAGGTCTTGTCGATATCGCATTGGCGGGGAAATAACTTAACAACAGAAAGTCTTACAAGTTAAATGATAAATGTTACGAAATGCGCTTGCGGGCAAAAATACAAGGTAAGTCAAATGCGGTAGGTGAAGAAAAATAAACATGGAGTATGGCTTGTACTCTGTTTTTTGTGATAGTGTGAAAACACC